>JARKHS020005903.1:0-50792 GCA_030143305.2 Amblyomma americanum
AACCACCGACCAAGACAGTTCCAAAGCCCCTATAGAAATGAGAATGTTCCAGGATTCAGAGCGGGGCACTGTGTAAACGTGTCGATCTGAAGTATACATTGCACTGGGGAGAAATTCAATTCTCAGAGAGAATAGATTCACTCTGATAGGCCACCGTCCCATTCGCGCAAAAGCACCTCCGCTCCAGCCCCGAGATCAACAAAGTCCCCGAAAGATAAGAGCCCTGCAGTGGCTTTCGTGGATATCAGTGCAGTCCTATCCCGAGCACTATTGCGCGCAGAGCGAACGAGCTTCGGTCTCCAGCAAACCTCTTCAAATATTCAGGCGCCGCCACACGCTTTTCTTCCTCCTCACTCTCTTTTCTCGACCGCGCACGCTCCGGGCCTCGTTCCGTCCACTCTAAATCGCAGCGACGAGTGGCGGTGGCGGCACAGTCAGGCGCTGTCTTCGCGTTCGCCGAAGGAGCAAAGTGCAAGTGCCGTTATGCAGGCCGCTTGATGCGCGCCGCACCCGCGGAGCGTGGTAGAAATAGGTTCGGACGAGAAAGCGAGAACCTGTGGGTGTTTCTATCTTGGTCGGTCCTTATGCAAAGCCGATACAGCCTCCCTCCTTGCTGGAATCCATTCAGACGAAGGCGCAACAGGACACCTTCGCGCGAGGCCCCGTCTCGGTTTCCATTGTCAGTACGCAGCCTTTGTAGAAGTGGAGACGAGAATATCAGGCCTTTTTTCCTCTTACTTTTTTCTTTTTTTTTCTGGGAAGACTACGTGGCCGCGCCGTGAGCTGCTCGGTGGCTACTGTGCCGCAGCTGCCACCTTCACAGCAGCCGAGAGGTGCGTGGCGATCGAACGCACCGCCTTCTTCCAAGTGCGGGAGAAGCTGCGGTCCCCGCCGCATAGCTTGTACACTTGGCGATGAAACGGCGGTACATAAAGAACCTCGGCTCGCAATGCGAAAGGGCTCTCGCGACCCAGCGTGGATGTGCACTTCGGGTGGTTGGAGGCAGAAGCCACGAAAAGCAGCGAGCTTGGTGTAGCGGGAAAAAAAGGAGCGTAGAAATGGATTCCGACGTCCGAGCACCAGGCGCATGCAGTTCGCTTGATGCAGGTGTACGTGTTACTCCAGCGCTGAATTAAGACGCAGGGGCCAATTTCACGAAGTTGCGTAAGGTGTCTTGCGTAAGGTCGATTCGTGATACAGCTATGAGGTCCGTGCCGCGATCGACTGCAATGTCCAGCAAGGCGACCGCCAAGGATGTCTGCGAGGGATTGATATACCTCATATAGAGAAAGTTTTGGAAATCGGGCCCGTGGTGCCGAGGCCGTACTCGTGCTTCTAGCATTAGATTCGTAGCTGTTGATTAGGTGAGCAAGAAAAAATAAACATTGTCGGGTGGAGTGCTGGTTCCTTACGCCACTCAGAACACACACGGGCTTTACCTTTAGGTTTACGATCCTTCGTGAAAGGTTGGCAACAATAACACTTTCAGACGACAAAAATAGCGTGCGTTGGAGGGGTTGTTTTGCTCGCATGCTTTTCGAAAACGCATGTATTTTAGCACGATGCAGGAAAAATTTGTTGGGCCACAGCTTCGACGGTAGCTGCGTTTTCGAAATTCTAAAAACTGAGATGCATATTATTTATGGCGGGCTACACGCCTCTCAATAAATAAGGAGACTTAACAGTAACAGCTAAAAAGTTGACTATTCAGTAACAGATTCCCATCCCATAAACTAGCACGTCTTATCTATATTCTGATGCGCTACACCGCTGATGATGCTATGCCGAAAACATCGCTTTTCTAACTTGAAAAGCCTATTTTTAAATATTGCAGGACATATTAGGGCAAATAGCTTGTATATTCTGCATTTCTTTTATCGCCCGTTAACCCGGTACGCATGGTTATAGTCCCAATGTGTAAACGTAAAACGGTTCGTTCTGCTGGAACTCAGGCGTAGCTCAGTGCTTTTGGTAATTGACTGGCGCACCTGACGGGTTTAAAACGCATTAAAATGATAGAACTCAGATTTTTTCAATGAACCCAGCATGTCTACTTTGAGCGGTTACCAGGAAATAGCCTCTACAGTGTCCCCATTATAATTTCCCGCTATTGAAATCTTTTTTTTTGCATGGCTATGATGTTTGAAAATGGGGAAGATTCCCGAAGTGCTTGATGACAGCCCTCGAGCACGCTAATAGCACCATGTGCTTAACTCCCTTAACCCTAACGCTCTCCACCTACGAGTTATAAATTGCCTCACTTGAGTGTTCCGTCCACGCTAAATTTCACGTTTAGAAAATCGCCTGCTGGCATCGATTGCTCCTGCCTGTATCCCTGATCAGGGTGCTTATTTCCAGAATACGCGAAATCCTTCGCTCAGGTACTTGTCTCCAGATTGCGTGGAATCCGAGGCCAGATTCCCGGTCGTGTGCAAATCTCCCGGGATGCAATATCGTTTCGTTGTCCGCAGCATTGGCTGAGCTGCCATGCCGTACTTCTACCGAGCGCGAGGTCTCGGGTTCGACCCCAGCCGCGGCGGCCACACTTGCACAGAGGAGGAGTGCACAACCGCCAATATTCTACAATTTCCGCGCCCTTTTGAAAACCCCCGGGCGGTCGAATATTAACAACGGTTCACTAATGGTCGGCACATTGGTCAGACAGAATAGCCAGGAACACTTCATAAGGCGCAGTTTCATCACGAGCCGCTACAGCTTGCTGAGGCGTATGGGTAATGTTTTGCGAACCCGGCCCTTTTATTCAGTGAAAGGCCAGACCCTTTTCCTCACTTCCTCAGCGGACTTCTGCCGAGTGTGTCCGTGAAGCTTCCCGGGAGCTCGCATGAATAGGCAGTGTGGAGAAGACCGAGTGCAGGGAACAAAACAAGTGCCGCTGCACCGCCAGTCGTCAATCCTAGTCACGAGGTTATCGAGCGCACGCGCGCGCGCCTGATTTGAACGAGACAATAGAGGCGCTCAATTTTCCAGCGGCAACACATATGCCGTATAGTAAAGAGCCCTCCCGCAATAAATCGTCATTTTCTCTTCTTTCGAAAAGCCGCCTTTGCGGCACCAGGTCCAACAAAGGACATTTAGACATGACGAGCTTCCGGGGACCGAAAGCGCACCGCTTCGACGTGATCGAGCGCCGCAACTCGCTGGAACGCATCCAGGAAAAGGTAAAAGCTCAATAACGCAGAACGCAAGCGGGAACACTCGCGATCGGGAAAATGAAACAGCGGCAAGGCTCCACTTTCGCGGGGAACAAACAGCCGAAGACGAAGCGGCGCATAGAAGAAACAACAACGCAACACGAAAGAGCGGACGGCTGCGCAGAATGATCTTTCAGGGTCCATGCTGAATGCAGCGCCGCCTCGGCAGCCGGGGAGAATGAGACACTTTCCCGCGAGAGAGCCGTCTTCGTTTCTTGCTGCCCGAGCGAGAGCTCGCTTTCACCGTTCTCTTCGTTTTTTTCTCCCGTTCATCTCCGCCTCTTCCCTCGCTTTCGTTTTCTTCTTGGGACGGAATGTGTATTTCTGGCTCCACGCGTGCTCGAACGTGTGCGTACGTGCGTGCGTGTGTGGTGTATGTGTGCGTTGTATGCCGTCCTTTGGTGAAGGGACCGAGAGGACCCGGCCGTCATCACAGCGGCTCTTGAAGCGGCGCGCCAGTCGGCAGCTAATCCCGCCAAGAGACAGAATCAGCAGCCGGCCGGAAGGCCACGCTCTGCCTCCGACTTAATCACCCTTTTCCGCCGCTCCATTACGGCGCGGGACTGCAGGCGCACAGCCGCTCCCGCGGCGCTGCAGTACGCCACGGTCCCGCCGCCAGGCGCTGCAGCCGGTTCATCTACCGCGACTTTCGCTTCGCGAGCGCGTGCTTCTTCTGCGCGCAGTGGGCCTCGTTGCGCTGGCCCCTCCCGCGATTATTCACTTTCCTTTGGCACCCGTTATTCTTTCCCCAAATGGACAGGCGCAACGAACCTTTCGGGCGACACGCGCGACGCAACTACGCGGAGCACGCGCCGGCACATAAACGCCACCGTCGGGCCCTTCTTCCTTGCCGCCTGTATATCGACAGGCCTCCAATCCACAACCGTTCAATGCCACCCCCTTAACCCCGGCGCTCTCCACCTACGAGTTATATAAATTGCCTCACTAAAGTGCTCCGTGCCCGCTAAATTTCGCTCTCACCTGATGGGAGGCGAAACCCCTGCTCACTGGCTTCTACAACCATGGCAGGCAGATTGAACCCGTCCCGGCACTTCATTTAAATGACCCCCGGCTTAAACTTCCTGAAACGGATTTTGCTTTAATCCAGAAAAGCTGTGGCAGCACACCACGTTCCTGTAGAAGCCCCGGTGCGTCTCCTGCCCTCCGACGGGGCCAGCGCCGGACGACGGATCCCATGGAACAGTGAACTGGGAGGATCGCCCGCCGCCATTTATGCGTCGCGCGCCAGCTTCGCCTCTGCCGCCCACACGACGTAGAGAGCAGCTTTTCCGAGAATCGCTGTCAGGTACTCGTTCTTCAAAAAGGAGTGCTCGGATTGCGCAAGAATGGCTTCCCAACAGCGCCAGAAAATAGGAGCCTTTTCGCTGCATGGCGCCAGGGCAGAAAATCACTTGGTTTCATCACATGCTTTGTCTCATGTCATGACAATGTTTAGGGTTTGAGACAAGAATACGTAGACGAAGCTGTTTTTTTTTGTAACCTAACATTTTTTTTCTGGCGTTAAGGACGCCGACAGGAGATGATAATAGAAAACGTAGTAAAAAGTACTTCGTAGTCAAAGCAATGAAGGCAAAGAAATATGCTTCCAGTAACCGAACATTGTTGGGCAAGCCTCGTCGCGGCGAGTCCGCGACTCGTCGCGTGGTAGCCGGAGGTAATCGTCGGCACGGACATGAGTATTGAGATTGGCGCCGGTAGATCCGCGCGACTTCTGTGACTCGCCGATGCGAACGTGTCCTTATGTAGATTGACACAGAATAGAGAGCCCTTCATTTTCTTGTAAAAGCCGATTTTACCCGATTCCTGCAAACCCAACAGATTCCTTAATTGTCGGGATAAACTCGATTTCTATCCCAAATCCGCCTTCACGAGAAAGCAATTTTCCAGTGCGCAAGGCCGAAGACACTTCACGAAGGCTACTGGATATCTTCCACTGATTTCAGAGGGTTTTTTGCTGTTAACGGATGGTTCTAAACCTCGTTTATAGCTTGTTATTCATGCATTTCTTAGTTTAAAGCCGTACCACGAATAACAAGCAGCCAAAAATGTAGCAATTTATGCCTCTCACAAAAACGAGCGCTTATAGTATAGTGTCTTTTGCTCAAAAAATTGGCGCGAAATACCCCGGACATATGGGACATATGGAACGTTTCATTGAATAACCGGATCCCTACCCGAATTTGAGCACAAAAAAGATAGCCCAATTTTTACCCCCGAATTGTGGAAAAAATATAAAACCCTAGATCGATGAGCCAGAAGTACAGTGAGCACGACAAGCTCGTCCAAAGCTTGCGGAATCCAACAGCAGCTGAATGTTGATATGCCTTGTGCTATATTTTTTATATTTTCTCCCGCTTGCTCGAAAACACTGTCTCTGAAACTTGGCGGCCATTGTAAATGTCATACGCCGTTTTAAATGCTCTGCAGTGCACCGTTCTTGTGGTCTACAGTTTAGCGGGCTGTGTACATGTCAGGGTAGAAATCTAGAAAATAAACATTTTGTGTATGCATTTTCATACTTGTCTGGAAAGCATATAAAATGATGTAACGTAATCCAAACATGCTGTCAATGTATTATTCGCGAATAATTTTATCTCCAGACGTCTCTGTGGCAAGTTCCACAAAAACCGCTAGTAGCCACGCCTGATCGTGCATGCCCTGTGGCAACGCATGTTCTATTCATGTTAAAAAAATAGAGCTCCGTACGAGATATGAAAGATTTATTGCTCGTTTTTCTTTTTTCAGGTTAACCAGCGAATGACGTTCCAAGGCTTGAAGTCAAGAGTGACGAAAGCCCGTCCAATCGGTATAATACATGACGAAAAATGAACGTTTTTTTTAATGCCTCTTAGGCTCCCCAACGGGACCCCTGTTTACAGTGAAGGCAAAATGTAGTAGCGTCGCATTAAATACGGTGCATGACGGAACCCATACATGTTGCACATACCGGTGCCAGATTTACATCGTTGCGCCAACGCTGGCATTACTATGGCGGAAAAAGCTTCTGTTTACCTCAAAAACCACATTTTTCAGCACGAGGGATCACCTCGGTCCCTGAAACACCTGGTATATGACACCTTGGAATTTTTCTTCCTTTACATTTTCCTTCGCCTGCGCTAATTCAGTCATGTGCTTTCGGGTTGGCGCATGCGCAGTCTGCATGTCATAGTACAGTGCAGTATAGGTGCCAGCTTTTCACTGATGACCGGAACATGCGGGAGCGCAGCTCTCATTCTGGATACCAGGGATCGGACGGAGCGCAGGAAGGTCAGGCTGACGCTCCTCAGAATCAATAAAAGGTCCAGGACAGCCGCAAATAGACGCACTGCGGCGTATATGTGCTTCGAGTCAGCAGCCTTGTCTTCTCATTTGGTACAGATTATTTCCTTCCCCCGAAGGAGTGATGCAACAACAGTTTCGGGAAACAGGGCGGACAAAAGTGAAATGAATACCGTAACCGGTGTGGGTTAGCTTTCTGAAAACGCTGAATGTCAGTCGCGAAGAATCGCAGGAGACGAGTACATCCAGGAAAGGAAGGCGGCCATCGAACTCTTCAAAGGTAAAATGTATTGCTGGTTCTATGTTGTTCAGGCGTAGAGCAAAGGCTTCCAATGCTTCTTCCCTCAGGTCACAAAAGCAATCGTCCACGTATGTTGTACATAAGAAAAACTTCGGGGGCAGGCGTCAGCGACGCAAGTGCATGAGTCTCGAGTTATTCCATTGATCGACGCCGTTTACTGTTCGTCAAGTTTCAAGGCAACTGACGCCGGTATGCGAACTGAATTTGGGAGAGGCCAAATAAAGTTCTGCTTATCCGGGATAGAGTCGTTTTTAAGAGGCTGTAGGATAAACTAGCTTGAAACCCCGAGCGAGGTTTTTAATCCCGAATATACAGCTGCAGCTGTCCAGAATAGTGGAAGCAGAGCGCGCACACAGCACGCAATGATTCCCAACATGTGACTCCTCATTTTGAGCGAGACAGTACTTGGGCCATTCTTCCTTGCCATTCTGTATGTGCTCGACTTAAAACTTCGAATCCAGATTTTTTCTTTTACATCCACTGTTGTACGTACTTAGCTGATTAGTAAACTCTTTCATGAATTTAGCCTGAGTCGCTGCTACTCATACATACTGACGAGCTCAGTCCCAACGCTTGCTGCTTGTGATGCATGTGCATACGCGCGTGACGGCAACTCTCACGCGGCCCTGCATCTGGCGCCGTTTATATTCGGGTGCTCAGGAGCAAGTTTCTGAGCGCATGGCAATAAAGGGAGTCGCAAGACACGAACTCATGTCATGTCTCGAGACATATGACAGGGCATTGATGTCATTTGTCGCATCTCTCACGTCCTGTCTATGCTTTCTGCAATAGCCCAAGACCGCTAGACAAACAGTGCATAGGTCTAGTTTCGTCTGCTAGTCTTCGCACCGGGAAGTAACGGGAACGACGCTGCAACGTCGTAAATGGTTTGCACGCCCCGTAACCACGCGTTATCTAAAACGTACACGGAGTAACACTCGACAATTGCACTACCGAAGCAAATTAACGTAATGCTGCTGCCAGATGCTGCTCCAAGCCGTGATGCATCACGATAGAACGATCCCCGCACGAGCGCCGCCAGCTGCGACTCTTTCTGACTGCTCCGTACACTGTGAAAGTGCCAGAGTTTTTCGGGCAGTGTCGACCGTGACTTTGGACTGTAGAGAGCCACGTCCTCGTTATGTTGCCCGTATTTCCCACAATTTCAGCCAAGACACGGCATGCACAAATGGCACGCGATCGTGGTGCCCCGCTGCAGAAAAGTTGTCCACGTACAGCAGACCATATGTAGCATTTGGCTCCTGTAAGTGCTCTCTTGACATTGAAAAACAAAAATAAAAACGAGGCTGAAACTTTATTTCTTTCTCAGTTCGAGATGACGTCTCTCTTCTGTGTATAACGGCGCTTTGTATGGAACCCGTTAACACGTCCATATTACACCGCCAGAAAGAATTTAATACACCCCCCCTTTTTCTGAAGGTCGCATCCTTTTCTCCCTATCCACGTACCTATAAAAAACTGCACATCTCCAACCAAAAACCGCTGAGTGTAAATGATGTGTGCCGCCTCCTGGAGTTGTGCCTATCAAACACATACTTGTCGTCAAACGGGGAATTTTACCGACAAGTGAAAGGAACACCAATGGGAGCATCGATCTCTGTCGTCATGGCCAATTTAACAATGGAACACGTCGAACAACGAGCCCTCAACTCATTCCACCCGCAACGAAAGATTTTCCTCAGGTATGTCGACGACTGCTTCGCCGTCATCAAAAAATCTGAGACTCAAAATTTCCTTCGTCATTTAAACTCCGCAGAACCTGACATTCAGTTCACGCTAGAGGTGGAAAAAGAAAACTCCCTGCCGTTTTTGGGCGTCCTCGTGTCCCGAAACGACAGTACCCTTCAATTCTCCGTATACCGCAAACCAACCCACTCAGGCCGGTATCTCCACTTCTCTTCGAACCACCCGATAGTCCATAAAACATCAGTGGTGAAGACGATGTTCAGAAGAGTTGAGACACGCTGCAGCACAGAGCTTGGCAGAAAAAAAGAACAACGCACGATATTCAAAGAATTCATCATGAACGGCTGCCCAAAAGACTTTATTCAAAAAACCATTCGACGTCAAAAACACAACATTCGTAAAGAAATCAACGCACAAATACCAACGCCACCACCAAAATACGTCACTTTACCTTATGTCGGAGGTGTCAGCGAAACCATCGCACGAATCCTGAAAAGATCGGGTCTCCAGGTTTCGCACAAGCCCACAAACACTGTTGCGCTTTGCCTACCTGTTCCCAAAGACCGGCCGCCGAGAGAAAGAGCCCAAGGCATTGTCTACCAAATTCCATGCGCCGACTGCGACGCAAGCTACATCGGCGAAGGCAAAAATTTCAAAGAAAGAATTCGGCAACATAAAAACGACGTCCGCAAATTCGCAAGAGAGCGCAATCCAGTAGCCGAACATTCCGAGGACTCCGACCATAGAGTCAACTTTGAAGAGACCCGCATCTTCGGAATCGAAACAAATTACCACAAGAGGCACCTTCTGGAATCCTGGCATATCCAAACCACCCCGAACAATATCAACCGCACAAAAGGAAACCTGCCCCCAGTATATGCCCAGGGACTTCGCTCTTCAACGCAACGAAAAAAAGTCGCCATTCAGCACCTCCCTGCAGTGCGCCAGCGTGACTAACAGCCTAAAACCCCTCCCCCTCCCCCTCCCCCGCGTCTTGCGCGACACAGCTGTCGTTCTTTTCACCCCCCCCCCCCCCCCTTCCCTCCATACTTAAAAGACGCTAGCTACTGCCCTCAGTCACCCCTGATGAAGGAGCCGAGTCGGCTTCGAAACGTTGGGTTAAAGTTAACATTTTTGGTTGGAGATGTGCAGTTTATTATAAGTCTTCAAATCCAACCAGACAGGTAAATCTATCAAAATGTTTAGTTTTCAATCTATCCTCGTACCTGAGTTGTCAACGTTCGTAACCACCACAGCTTTTTGCGACTGAGCGCACCTTCCTCCCCGACCGCGATACTTTCGTAATACCTGCTTAAGTGGGAATCTCGAACAAACCCTTAGCGTGAGGCCGGTACTTTCAATCTACTTAGAAAGGTGTTTTTCGGCTACAAGAATGCGATCAAGCTCTTGCGTGCCGTTCAAAAAAGCTTGCCTTGAAAGCGCCGTGTAAAGCCTATCACAGTTTGGATTAGTTCGCATCAAGCATTTGTTAGACGCGGCACGTGGATTCTTGAGCATAACTTATTCCATTCGAGGCGCGCATGTGGGCTCTGAGTGCCTCATACAGACAGGCACGTGCCACTCAATGCTTGATTTCAACCAGCAAGTCGATTTGATGTAGAGTAGATTTGATGTAGAGAGATTTGATGGCGCCAGGAGAAGCCTCATTTCGAAAGCCTCACAATTACTGCGGCGTTCTGCGCAGCATTGTACTGCACGTTAGTAAAGGGCTAGAATTTCTAAAGAACCTTCAAAGCAGAGAGAGAAAATGCAGAATTTTATGAGTGACTGATTTAAGAGCCAGACAGATTCATGTAGTTTCCTCTAGATCAATCGATCGGTCGGTCGGTCGGTCGGTCAATCAATCAATCAATCAATCAATCAATCAATCAATCAATCAATCAATCAATCAATCAATCAATCAATCAATCAATCAATCAATCAACCAATCAATCAACCAATCAACCAGTCAATCAATCGTCGGTCGATCAACAAAGCCACTCCTCGGCGGTTTTCGACAATGGTGAGGATTTCAAAGTGAAATCCGGCGAGTTAATAAAGTGACCGAGGATAGGACAATCAAACAGGTGTAAGTATAACAGGTATGCTGTTTTCCCAAGCAATGTAGCATTGGTCAGAAAGGGGATAATGTAAACGTCAAACTATCAGACCGGGCATTTGCAGATCATTGTTATTAGACAATTTGTGCCAGCAAGGACCAAACGGACTGGTGTGGCACTGTAAAAGCTTTGCGCATTTCAAAAGAGAGAAAGCAAGAAAAGAAAATGCTTGGCACTTCTTACAGTTGCTGGCTGAAACTAAGCCGAAGGGCTGAAAATGAAAAAAAAAAGCGGTCACGTTGATCATTCAGACGGCTGGCGTGTTTTTTTTTTATTTTTGGACGTGTCCTTTCATTGTCTTGCTATCATAATGTAAAAAAAAAAACAGTTTTGTGCGTCCCTTGAAAGGAAAAAAATTAATGTCATTTTGCAGCACCTAACCAATTGATATAACCATGTAGCGAACCCTTCATGTACACGGGCGCCATCCCTTTTTCTGTTGCTTTATCCATTTTTTTAACGTCCGAGTTATTGTTTGCATCTTGTCACGTTCATGCGATCAGTAAAGGCTGTGCAAAAGGCCTAAATTATGTTTGCATTTGGTGACCATTTCCTTTTCTTTATCTTTTTGTCATTGCGACAGGGAATAATTTTCAACCATCAGTCAACTTATTTAACCTAAAACTGATTGACTATACATCACCTAAAAATGGCTGGAAGTTTGTACATGACACTTCCAAGGGCCTCTTCAAACCTTTCATAAGATAGCGATTTATGCCCAAATAAAATTCAGCTTTGTGTACGCGTATACAATGTACTAACCGCTGTGTTTGGCGTCATATGGGCAACAGCGGCCAGTGAACAGGTTTATCTTTTCATCACTAAGGCTTTATTTTTCTCATTATCGTGTCGTTGTGTACTTGTTTGAATTGAATAAAAATGAATTTCTGCGAGGGACTCAGAACAGGGATCTGTTTGGCTGTTCAGGCGAGTTGGTTCGTCATGACGAAACTTGTAGCGCTTGAAGGCACGGACAGACGCGCCCGTGCTGTCTACTTCGTCTCTGTGCATGTCTTCAAGCAATAAAAGTTTCGCCAGAATAAATCATTGCAAAGTCTCCTTAATTTCATGCAAAAGCAAAGTTTGCAGCGCGACATGGCAAGCGAGGCGTCTAGAGTAAAACAAAAACTTTCCAATATAGGTTCCTCTCGGCACGCAAGCCTTGCATTTGTTTTCTTGGGAGCAGTGTATACGTCCCTTGCCCGCCTCTACCTATGCCTGTGTTCCAAGAAGAGCACAGTCTCGACGGCGAGGCGTAAAAGAGGCTCGGTGTTGAGGCCTTGCCGGAGTGAGTAGTGCGTTATGGGAGCAGGTCGCACTGATCGAGTCACCTCCATGATCCCATTTCCTGAAAGCGAATGAGGTGAGGCAGCGAGGTGCCCAGCCGCACAAACAAGAGAAAGGCGTGCGGTCAGCCTGCAGAGGGGATGGACGCGATTACCTACTCGGAGCGGACCAAGGGCCGAGCAGCCCGGGCACGGGGGCGACCAACAGAGATCGACGGATAGGCAGCCGGGCATCGAAACAGGCATGCGTACTTTTGGCAAACAATCATTAGGCGAGAGAAGCGGGGCTTGCATGTCGGAAGCGTCGAGCGGGTCCTCGTGTTAGCCCGCCGTGCCACGCACTGCACACACTCAGCGTGCCAGGCTAGCGTACGGCGCTGCGCAAAAGCCTTCGCTTTTGCCGCTGATAATACTTCCCTTCGTAGTTCGGTATAAAGCTCGCTGATTGGTGTCCCGAAAGGAATGGAGCGCGAACGCGACAAAAGAACGACGGAGGGCGAGAGAAAATAAGAGGACAATATGGGGCGCCGCAGAAGACCGAAAGAGAGAGAAAAGAAGAAAGAAGGCGTACAGCAAAGCAGGCCAGAACGGGTCACGCTGCTGCAGGACGACGAAGGCGGAATCTGACGGTTCCGGAAATCCCGGGACCCGCCAATGGGTGTGCGTAATGAACTCCAGCTGAAGACGAGCTGCTCGCCTCTTCTCCCGCGGGAGGAGGAGGTGTTGACTCGGGAGCTGCAGTTTTGCTGTATCGGCTGCTTCCTTTTATCTTCCTTGCGTCACCCGCAGCGGCGCCTTCAAGTTAATTGGGGAGATTACAGGCACGCACTGGGAGCACGCTCCACGGACGAGTACAGCTCGGTCAATATCGCATGCTCCCCGCAGTGCGTGCTATACGGTCCTTCTTGGGGTAGTGCTCTGATATGCTACTTTCTCTGTCAGAGGCAGAAACGAGATCTACGGTTCAGCAAAAATAGAAATAAAGTTCTCTTGGCATCTTCCTGCAAGATATAAACAGAGCTCCTTCTGCATCACACTGTATGTAGCGTTACGCGCTGCCATTCACAACTACACCCTTGAGGGTACAAATGATTGCAGTGCGCGAATTGCCCCCCCCCCTCCCCCATGCAGCGTTTCTCCTTATATGCATTATTTTTCTTCTACAGCAGGAAAAGAGGTGGTAAATAAACAGCCGAGCGAATGGCGGAGGTATTACGTATAGTACATCGTTGTTCCTCTAGGTTTCACTCCACGAATAAAAGTTTAATCAAAGGGCAAAAGAGACAAAATACTCTAGAAGAAACTCGCGCGATATATAAATAGGTTTCACAGACGGCAACAGCTGCCCTGAAAAGCAACGCCATGAGTTATGTAAGAACACATATCAGAATTTAGGAGCTCTAAGCACTGCGCGACGGCCGTCTTGGAAGACTATGACGGCATCTGAAATTTATAAAACAGCAGAAACAAAGGCTGACGAGTATCTGAGCGCTGCCCCCAGCACTCGTGAAAAAGACTCGGCGTGCCTGGAACATTTTCTTCGTATCTTTACGAGCGTTGTTAAAGTGCCCGAGAATCGCTTAGTGCTTCGGTTTTTTTCTTCCCCGTGCAAAGATTACTTCTCATGAGGCGCTATGCGAGTTGACTTTTCTCGCCAAACATGGCTGGTGTAGACCCCCCCCCTCCGCATCGCCCCGTCGTTTACTCATAGGCAGAAAACGCTCTTTCCCAGAAGGCAGAAGGAAGCGACTTCAGAGGGAATAAAGTATGATAATAAAATATAACTGTTATCCGCAACGAAGTAAGAATAACGATGAGAGGAGGGAAGATTGCGGACTGACGGGCAGCTAAGTTTACATCACGGACCACAACAAGATTACTCCGACGCTGCCTCTCGTCGTTTGCTTCGTTCAACGCAGTGGTGCCTAAGGCAGTGCATGCAACCATTTCAGAAACATACCGTCTCCTTCGCTGTTCCCTTATGGGGCCAGTGCCGCAAACATTGATAAGCACAGTCGATTAGGCATACAGACGGGGCGCAGTTGATTCTTTCTCTCAGCGCGGCAGCAAGCGCCCGAGGAACCCGATGCTGGTCGCCATTGTGGGCGCGCCTTCCCTCAAATAGCGGCGACTGCTGCGAAGGAGCTTCGTGTCCGCAAGAAATACGAGTGTGATGCGCCCATTGAACACGCGAACAAAGCGGAATCAACGAGTACTTTGTCGCTGAGCAGTTTCGCCTGCCCCCGCACGCGCCACTGTAAAAAAATGACGCTTCCTCAGCTGGCCTCAGTTTAGGCCGTCAGGGGTATTGTCGCGGAGAACTGCTGATTGACTTGTTGCAATTATTCCACGTGTTTGCATTCGGGTTTTTTTTTTCTTCGTAAACGAAGGGAGGTGCGACAAACACCGAACGGGCGGAGCGCCTTTGTTTGACGGAGATGAGCACTATTTAGCTCTGGCGGAGGCGCCATTCAGAGCGGTTAGTTAGCATGCTGAATGTAAACGGCTCCTGTCCGTTGTGATGCGCCGCGTTTGCCGTGCGCCGGATGCTTTCGGTTAGCAGCGCGTGGGGCCATGCCTTTCTCCGGCTGAACTACTCCACACGACCGGCGGTAAAGGTATACAGCTTCGCGTCCTCAATGCATCCCCTGCACCTTCTTACATGAAAAATGAACGAGCAGGGAAGCACCTCCAGGTGATTAGGCGACGCGCACCGGCGCTTTGAAATAACCCCAGTGCGGAGCGCTGCACTAAATTCGATAGACCTTAGCGCTGCAGTAACGCGGCCAGTAGGCCTTGGAAATCAAAGGACGTGCACATGTGTATCTACTATACCTGTCTTTCGAATTTATTGCCTAGCGTGTTTCTGCGCCCCACTCGTATACTTACCTGATGGAGTCTTTTTGACGCCAGGTCGGAATTGCACCGCGTAGGCCTTGCGTTAGCCGCAAAATATTGCGGACACGACACCTGCCTCGGAATCAGTTTGGCGTTGCAGGGAACAGCCAGCTATTGCTCCGATACCGCCGACTTCATATCTTTCGGCCTGCTCTTGTGCTGTCCGTTATTCAACCAAAAAGAAGAAAAGAAAGATATAGAAGGAAATAAAAGAACTGCGGAAGAAAGAAGGGCGGGGGGGGGGCGGAGCGGGCAAAGAGACGGGAGGGTTGTTGGCGCACTGGCAGTTATAGGCGGCTCGGATCGCTCCCGTGCGGACGGGCCCCGTGCCACTCCCCGCCCCAGCTCGAGCGCCTCGTCCCGCCCGGTATCGACTGCGGCCCGGTACACGGTGCTTTCAATGCGCTGAGCTGGTGACATTATTGAAAAACCGTCTCGGCATCAGAACAAAGCCTAGGCCGCTCGTTCTTGCAGGTTCAGCCGATACGAACTCCCCTTTCCACGTCACCCGTAGCGAGCTGTACGCTGAAACGGCCTCGGCAGGGCGGGCTCCGAGTCGCGCCGAAGACTACAGGGACAGCTTGCGCTTACCTCTGCCTATTTGCGCGTGCGCGCCTGGAGCCACTGTGCGCGTAGTAGTGTGTGCGTGCGAATGGGCACACCTTTCTGTGGAATAAAACAATAGGGAAAGAGGAACAAGAGAGAAAGCGCTACTAGACTGAATCGAAAATGTGAGGTACTGCTTGCTTTTGAGGAGAGTTTCGTATATCGGCCTACTTTGTGCTATAATTCCCTGCTCGTGTTCAGCCTTTCTTGGGCAACTGTAAACCCCGTTTCAAGTGCGCGCGGTTTCGTGGGGCGGAGTACTGTGGTAAACATGCGTCACAAAAACAAACGACCGAGAAAAGAAAATGAAAAAGTAAGCCGGCATGGGAGTCCGCTGTCCTCTCAGCTTGTCACTGGATGAAGAAAGAGAAAGGCCCGCGGTAAGTCTCACTTCAACGGAGTTACTGCTGCGAGGAAGCGCGTCATACTTAGCGCACTGTCTATACACCCGCGGGAATTGTATACGCTGGCTCACAATTTACTAGCACAAGAGACAGCAGTCGCCCGCCATTATAAGGGGCGGAATGCTCCGAAAGCACCCCTCACACAAAAACGATTCGTGACTGGCTCACTCCCGGGCAGTCGTAGTTAAGCTCCCACGTGCGAGAGCCAGGGTACTGGTCAACGCCGGACAGTTCCGAAGTACAAAGAGCTTTGAAAATTCAGCCTCTGCTTTTCTAATCCTAGTTGTGGCTCTCATATAACTGCGCAGCAATTGTGGAACAGAGTATACTGGGCCAGTATAGCATAGCAATTCTTCTCCCTCGATGCTATTGCGCAGCACCTCACGCACAGACGGAGGATGAGCATAAACAGAGTTGGTATGGAAAGGCTACATCATCCCAGCCGCGGTTCTGCCGACTGCTAAGCTTGCGCGCCACTATTGCCGCTTCCGAGATCAACTTGTTTTGTGGGTACAGGTAGGCCCGATAAAATGCTCACTTTCGAAGACTTGACCTGTGCGCCTGGCCGTCGTCCCCGCCTTGCCTCAGTAATGTTGCTAAGCAAAGCATCAACCGTGAATATCAAAACAAACAAAAAGAAAGAAAACAAAGTTGAAGAAAGGTGAGGCCGCATGAGGAGATCCTTTATTTCGAATTTTTTTTTTCAGAGCCGCCTTGGCAGAAACCGACAAAAACGCGGAAGCTTTTTATCCGCAGCAATGCATTAGAAGCTGTTACGGGATATGATTTAAAATAATAATTATATGACCTAATTAATTTCCTCAAAGGAAAGGTCCATGGGCGAAGTTACAGCTGAACTTCACTAAAATTCGGTGTCTGGATTTGACTCATTTCGAAAAAAAAAAACTCATTCAGTGCTTCGCTCTTGTTCGTGGTACAGAGATAAGGGAGAAGTTGACGTGAAGATTGAGGGTTTATTTTTGCAAAAATGCACGTGTGCTGCACGATATTAGTGCATGTTATAGAACCCCAGGTGGTCGAAATGAATTCGGAGCCCTCCACTACGGCGCCTCTCGCAGCCCATGAGCAGCTTTTGGAGCATTAAAGGCTACAAATCATGGCATTCCATTTTCTATATATATATATATATATATATATATATATATATATATATATATATATATATATATATATATATATATATATATATATATATATATATATATATATGTGTGTGTGTGTGTGTGTGTGTGTGTGTGTGTGTGTGTGTGTGTGTGTGTGTGTGTGTGTGAGAGAGAGAGAGAGAGAGAGAGAGAGAGGAGAGACAGCGGGACAGCCAGTATATCACGCATGGCATGAAAATGACGCAGACCCATTCTTCATTCTGTTTTACTTCTTCTGGTGTATTGTACAAAATAGGCGTGCGCCACGTGATGGGACAGTTTTTCTGAGCCACGTAGTTACTAAATGAGCAGAAAATTACTTCTCATTTGAGGCCAGCGACGTAGTGACATGTGATCTTAATGAATGCATGATTCAACATATTAAAGAGGCTGAGGTTCAATCTGGAATTAGGCGCCATTTGCGTTTCTGCATGAGTGAGAGACTTACAATTTTAAGAATTACTGTCGAGTCGACTTATAACGAACCTGACGGTCGCGCAGATTGCGTTCGTTGTATTTGATGTTCGTAACAGGTGGACTGCCCATATTACATCTAGAAATGCAAGGTGAGGAAAAAGTGGCAGTTATAACTTTAAAAAGAACGTTATGCGTGTCCACTTCTACAAAACATAGCCTATCACGGCGCTTTCCTAGCCCACAAATACAGTCGTGTGCTCCTAGCCGAAACGTTGCTGCCAACTATCTTCAGTTAGGGACATAATATAAATAACCGCCACTGGAGCGTTCACGGCAGAGGGTCGTAGGTCGGCCCCCTAGTCATCGTCTGCACCCGATTCCTGCAGTCGGGGGGCACTCTTACTTCGTGTGGGATTAGTTCGTCGGTGTTTGGCCCGATCGATGACGGCGCCATCATGCGCACCAAGCAAGTCATCTCAGAAGGCATCAGATCCGGCCAGTTGTGCGTCAACGCCGTACGGGCACAAATCCGCATGCGTCTAATCAAGCAGTCTTCGACAGCGTCAGCTGGGCCCATGAAGCGACGCAGCTAGCCCCGCGCACTGCCGGCACGCCAGCGCAGACGGTGGAAAGGCTGCAGGCGACGCATGGCGCGTGATCAGCTGGGCCAGCTAGGCATACCGTGTGACTGGCATTCAAACTTCTCAAATCGCTGCTATTGGTTGATTGTCGGACATGTGCAGTAGTTTGGTTTTCATCGTTGCCCCTGTCTAGCGCCCAGCACGTCCCAGCTTCCAATTTAGACGCCAGGCAGATCCGACATATGCGTATACGGACTGACTCGTCGGCGTGCGCTTGGCCGGCGGCTTAAATGCAATTCAATGTCGTGTTTTACATTGCTTCTTTTTGTAGTTGCCACGTTCATTGTATAGGAGAGACAAAAAGGGGCAAGATCAAGGGGGCTGAGGCCGCTTTTCGGTTTGCGCGCTTGCTGGAAGCCGGAATTTTTCGAGCGCGGTGTCGAGTTTACGGCGCCTCCTAGTTCGCTGTAACCGAGGGCTGCGGCAACAGCTGTTCGTTGTATCTAAGACGCATTGCCATTGCTGTTATATATATTTCGTCGGTAGCACCGTACTCGTTCGTAATAAGCGAACGTTCATGATAACTGCGGCCGTTATAAGTTGGCTCGACTGTAATCAGCATGACTTTCTGCGGCACTATTTGTATTTTATGCACGTACGCTTTTTAGAGTAAACGACAAGCAGTGCGCATGAAGGCCATTCGTTCAGACAGCCAAAAGGCGGATCTTCAGAGGCTCAACAATATTACGCTTGACATGTTTCGACGAGTATAATTAAATTGCCAGCCATACTTCTGCGATTTTTCAGAATAAGCGAAGGGGAAAAAGAAGGTTATCAAATATTGAACAAGCTATGGCATTAAAATGTGGAGAATTCAGCTAATGGAACGGCTGGTCTTTGTGGACGAGTAAAAACAAAGAAATGGAACTGGGTAGCTCAAAGAACCAAAGGTCGACGAAAAAGCTGGCCAAATGTTGGTGCGCCTAAGGAAAAAAAAAGAGCTTCTTTTTTATATAGAGGGCGTCAGAAGTGAGGTGAGGCAAACGTGCCAATTAGTAACTATGTACGCGCTAGATTGCAGTGCAATACGTGCAACTGTCTCTTTTTGTTTATTTTACACTCAAGAAGAAGTTTACAGGAAGATGAGAGGTACGTAACGTCCACAGAACTTGGTTTCTTTCCCAGAACCATCAGCAAAGAATGAAAAGAGCAAGCTGACGTGGAAAGCAGCGGCCTCGTTAGCCATCCGATATGAGCACGCAGCTGGAAGCAGCTCTTGAAAAGATTCTCAGGGCTCATTAAAATTTACCGGCCCTTGCGAAGGAGCGCTCCGCCCTTTCCGCAGCGTGTGCCTCGAGTCTGACGAGCCTTTAGCTGCACTGTTATCGATGCGAGTTCACTGCGGAACCAAACTGCGACGTTCGGCATACGCCAAGGGCATACGCCGCCGCGGTGGCTCAGTGGTTACGGCGCTCGGCTGCTGACCCGAAAAACGCGGGTTCGATCCCGGCCGCGGCGGTTGAATTTCGGTGGAGGCGAAATTCTAGAGGCATGTGTACTTTGCGATGTCAGTGCTCGTTAAAGAACCCCAGATGATCGAAATTTCCGGAGCCCTCAACTACGGCGTCTCTCATAGCCTGAGTCGCTTTGGGACGTTAACCGCCATAAACAAAACAAAACCAAACCATATTCTTTAAGCGACCGATTAAACGAAGTATTATTCTTCCATTGATTGGCATGGTAATTAAAAAAATAGAAACATTCCCGTGTGCACCTTCGTTACGGTGACTGTTGGATTCCTTAATATGTTTGTCAAACGCGCCCCTCATTTCATTTGCCTTGGCTCCTATATATATATATATATATATATATATATATATATATATATATATATATATATATATATATATATATATATATATATATTGTTATGAAGACGAAGAAGAGTGCAGTGGCGCGGGACGGAGTGCTCGCGCTAGGCCCTGAGCCATTAAATCATATCTTCATTCTGTCATCATGTCGTGCTTTCCTTGGCTTGCCACCTCGTAACATTTGGTGGAGGTGCTGGGTACTCATCGTCATCCTAGTCCCCGGAGCATCGCCGCCTTCTGCTCGCCTTCGTCGTCGGCCGAGAGGACCTGGGCTCCGCCGCCCGGCTCAACCCCAGCTCGAACTGACCAGAACCGACCAGCCGCTTTCCCCCGCCCCGTCCCCAGCCCCGAACACAAGACACGACGACCAGGACCTGACGTACGATGACCCGACTACGACCCGAACCAAGACGGCACCCCCGCCCAGGCTGTGCGGCGATTCCTTAACCCTTGACCTTCGGCTGCGGGTGACCGACCGCTGGACCTGAAGCTCCGGGGGCAACCGTCCACCAGATCATCTCCATCTTGGTGGCAAGCCTTTCATCTTCTTCTATCCTTCCTGATCATCCTCATCGTCACCTCACCATTCGTAATTCAAGCAATCGATCGGGACGATCGCTCTGAGGACCAGGGTCATGTTATGAAGACGAAGAAGAGTGCAGTGGCGCGGGACGGAGTGCTCGCGATAGGCCCTGAGCCATTAAATCATATCTTCATTCTGTCATCATGTCGTGCTTTCCTTGGCTTGCCACCTCGTAACAATATATATATATATATATATATATATATATATATATATATATATATATATATATATATATATATATATAGGAGCCAAGGCAAATGAAATGAGGGGCGCGTTTGACACACACACACACACACACACACACACACACACACACACACACACACACACACACACACACACACACACACACACACACACACACACACACACACACACACACACACACACACACACACACACACACACACACACACACACACACACACACACACACACACACACACACACACACACACACACACACACACACACACACACACACACACACACACACACACACACACACACACACACACACACACACACACACACACACACACACACACACACACACACACACACACACACACACACACACACACACACACACACACACACACACACACACACACACACACACACACACACACACACACACACACACACACACACACACACACACACACACACACACACACACACACACACACATATAAATATATGGTGCGCGAGAAAGAATTTCAGTGAAGGCATCGTAAGTACTGCGACAGCATTTCCTTCCTCTCACGTGCTTTACCTTTGTGGTTTAAGTTAAGAATGAGTCCGTGAAGGTGATCGCGTTACAATAAGCACTGAGAATTTGCGCATCATGGAGGTGCGCATAGTTTATGCACGATAAAGTTCTGGTGAGAACGGTTATAATGAACTATCTTAGGGATAAGGAAGTGTTAGGGTACGGTGATATGTTTGAAAGAAATGAATCCACTCAGCTGCAAAGAACACTATATGCCGACGTCTACCACTGCCTTTTCGAATGCCCATTAGCCATAAAATCATTCCATAATCCCTACCAACCACCTCCTTCGCGGAGCTATCTGCTCGCCTCGGACCACCTGCAAAATCCACTGGCCCTCGTATGGCAAGCAGACTGCCAACTTTGCGGCTAACAGACAAGCTTCACAATAAATCGTTTTCTATGTATTTCCCAGCTTCAATACTCCGATGGTTCCTTTTGGGGCCTATTCTAGAGCACTGGTCTTAAAAACGGAAACCCGTGGTGGCCCCACGGCATAGGAGTTTCGCTGAGCAGGTGGGCTGTATCAAGGTGCTGAAACCGATTGTGTGAAAGTAAGCAACGCTTTCAGAAACAGTCACCCAAGACCACTTCAACGGCGGGCAAGCTTCCTATCGCACCGCATAAAGCGTTCTCTACTTCTTAAAGGCGCTATATATAACCAAATTCCTGGAAGCAAAAGGCGGTTGGCTGCCACAGCACTGCCACTTTTAATTTGATACAGTTGTATAATGTATAAGGGAGGGGCACAAGTACTCGAGACATTTCGGGCTGTTGAAACGCATAACAGCGAGCTTGAATAATAATGCCATCTTAAATCATGAACGTACGAGGATGATGAATGAAAACTGAGTGCTGCTGCAGGGTAGGACACCTCTCAATTTCTGGAGAAAGGAAGCGCTTAAACCTACAAAGTAGTTGTTCAGTATAAGCGGTAGTCTTTCTCAGTATATGGGGAGTGAAACGGAGCAGGCATCTGAAGAGAAAAAGTTTGCGATTATGGTGTAACCGTGCCTTTTAAGAACATGCTCAATTTCAGAATCTAGAGAGCGACTTTGATTTTTCCTTTGATCATAGCAAGTAAAATGTTTTTTTTTTCGCCGCTTTTACGGTTTTTTTGCAGCGTTCGTCCGTGTTTTTTGCGTGTTCCTTCTCTGTGTGTGTGTGCTTCTTCGCTGCAATATGAATCAAGAATGTTACCAACTTGCCCAAAAACATGTTTTACTCAAATTTACGGTTTTGTTTTCTGGTTCATAAGGAGATGTCGTACAGTATTCTTGTTCTTTTGATTCCAAGTTTAGAATTGTTCAAACGGTTTATCATGCATCTGAAACGTACTGCTTGTTGCTAGCGAATGCCCCACTGATAATCTGTGTTGTTATGACCGATTACTTTCTACACTTCCGTGCTGCAGTATGGGTGCAGGTTCCTCAGGGATATGTCGTTCATAGCACCGCCTCGGTGACTATCGCCGGCACATTGCTTGTGTTCGCTTGCGTCTTCAGCATTGTCATGCAGGTTTGTTTTTTTCTCCCGACGAAAGCCTCGCCGTAAGCAAAGAGAAAACGAAGTACTGATGACTACCGAAAACAAGACCAACCAAAACATTGCTAATTGCTCAATGAATATATATCGAAAACAAACAAAAACAATATCCATAATAACCGCGCTTGTTGACATACGTCGTCAGCACTAGAATCAGTCGATAAATGGAATTTGCAAGTTTGCTTGCTGGAAAATTCTTTACATAAAAGATTAACTCAGTTCGTCACTGCGAGTAGTTCGGCAAACCCGGCTGTTGATGGTTTCCTTCGCCTTGAGCACGGACTTCTGAGTACAGAGATCAACCTGCTCTCCTTCTGGACGTAAAATCGCTCCGAAAACTGTACAATTTTTCGTTGTTTGTTTATTTTTGTTTGTTTCCGGGTGTTACAGCTGCTGGCTCGCGCAGAGAGGAATAGAGAGAGAATCGAGGGTGGTCCGGGTTCCCTAGCTCTTTCTTGCCTGTCCATTTGAGCAAATGAGCTAGAGAAAGTCCCGTGTATCAATACTCATGGCTGCACGAGCGCAGAACAAGTGGTGCACAATAATACCTGGCAATCTGACGACTGTTTCCTCAGGTTTCCTTCTCCACTGCTAGATTTTGTTTTTGGTTTTCCTAACTTCGATTTACATTCAGTCAATATTTTTGGTTTCTTGAATGCTGCGCTGTCTAGCATTTTGTCTCAGTGAGATAATAAGTTATCAAAAACCTTCGTTCGCTTGCGTGCGTCATAATTCGTTTGCACATTAAGGCTCGTTAGTAAACATAAGACCTGGCAGATGAATAAGCCTTACAGTTGGTTTTAGTGCTTCTGGTGTAATAATGGAGTTCCGCAGTAACCATTTTAGCTTGCATTGTCTACGAAGCTCACGCTGCCTTTTGAATTATCACCCGCGACGTCCTCACAGCAGAGGAAGCAGGCAACGCCATGGATGCCCTGGACCGACCTCTCCATCTGCATACGCCTTGGAATTAAAAGAATGTGCTCACAAACGTAGCGAACTATAAGCACTAGTCTTTGCCCGAGTGATATTAAAAATGAAAAAAAAATGACTTGGAAGTTTTTATGAATTGCATTAAAGCACTGACCTAGAATGCGCCATGAGTAACTAATCTGGGCATATTATAGACAGCCAAAAGCTCTCCATTCTGATTCGGGAGCGACAAAAGGCTGTTCGAGAGTGATATCTGTAAAAATGACAATGCACTGAAATCTTAGGCACCCGAACTACGATACAGGCTCCCTTTCAGCGCCGCGCATCACGTGCACAAAGAAAGTGCGGGTACAGAGCGTAGGTTTACGAACGTGCCTGCTGAACGATGGTTGAGCAGTCTCCAACAAATTATCTTGTGTGTTTGATTGAAATATCGACGCAACATAACACGATTACGCGATTATTTATTAATTTGGCCGTCAAAGGACTAAGCAGATATGCGTATTTGTGTGCTTGTTCCTACAACGACGAAATTAGCGAAGAAGAAAAAGAGAAAATTATAATTGCTTCATTTTGAACGCTGATGCGCGCACACTCAAAAACTGAGGTATCAAACTTTTTATCGCTTTTGTGATTCGGACAGGCATCGTCGTGAATTTTGAATAGAGCATTCAGATAATTTTGCGCAACTTGAGCGCGATTTACAAAAAGCCAGCGAGACTGGTATGAGCCGGTTGGTTGTTAGGAGACATATGTGCAGATATGCGAGTGCTGTCTTTTGCATTTCGTCCCCGTTTCCTCGCGCCCGTTCGCATTTCTGCAGACGTGACTCAATAGAGACGAACACGGAGGGCTGCATTCCTTAGAGAAATCGTGGAAACGGTCACTGTTTTTTCTTTGCAGGTGAAGGTCACATTTGCAAAAGAGGTCTATGCCGGCCTTGCAGTGCAATCGCTTTCGCCTCGTTACGCTGGCGCAGTAGCGATGCGACGTCTTCAGAGCACTCCGTGCTCGTCACCTTCACGCGTTCTTTACCACCGTTACAAGGAAGAAGCTCAGACTGTCACTGCCCCACGTTCAGCGAATGATGTCTTTGTAAAGCGTTCATGCAGTAGGGGTCGTGATATTGCTCTCAATCATGCGACATTTATTACCCCATCTATTCACCATCTCGAAGCGTTACGCGTTGTACTTAATATCGGTCCCGAGAAACGCAAAAGTTATCTAGCACAAAGCGCTTCAATGCACCGTCGACAACAGAGAGGAATATGCACATGTACATATTTATTATCGTGTAAATAGTTTTTGTGTATATTACCTCTTCCCCCTATCCTCTGTTCCTGTCCCCTCTCCTCCTTCATTTCATTTCTTCATTCTGTCTGCTATCCTTTACTACCGCTGCCCCAGCTCAGGTACTTCAGTATCGATGACAGATGCCGGGGCTAGCAAAAATCTTTTCCTTTCTTTTCATCATTATTTCAACAAACCACATACTACTACTACTACAACATGGTCACAAATTTGTTAGACACCAAAAATCGGTTAGGTATTTCAAACAACCGCGACTTTTGAGCGTATAGCAACGTCAGTAGCAATCTTTTTTTTTTTTATGGAGGAAATCTTGAGCAATTTTTCCGAAAGAAATTATGGCAAAATGAGAAACGAAGAGCAGCAGAACGCTGGCAAGCAGTTTTACATCTGCGCCTCCTTCATGTTTGATACAGGTTCATCCCAGCGGCACTGTGCATTTTTACTAGAAAGCGCTGCATATCGGCAGAGTATTAAAAATCGACTCTGTTCCCCAGTATTGTGAGCATAAGAATAGACGGCGTATAACCAGATGACACCGGCTTTGAAGGGTTAAGCAAAAAACAAAGTTATCAGACCTACCGTGAAGTCGGAAACAATTTCAATGTAATTTCTACGCTCTCCAGAAGCAATTCCGATGGAGCACAATTTAATGGACACGTGCCTAACTTTGAGCTGTGAGTAAATTCATTTCGAGACGAAACGTAATTTAAACGCTTCGGAAAAGTAACGTCGCCACGCGTGCCGTGTGCATATGCCGGCGGGACCCCGGGAACGCAATCAGTGAAGCGCAAACACAGTCGCATGAGCTGGCAGCGCGCTCTGCAAAGGAGCAATTTGAATAACGGAGAGACACCCTCCAGCGCCCCGAAGCGTCTGCGGAGAGGGCGCTGGCTGCAGCCGAGAGGAAGGGCGCGGTGACTGGAGCGAACCGCAGAGAAGGCGGCCAGACGCCCAAGAGCGCGCAGCACTGGGCAACGATTTTCGATAGGCCACAATGTTTCGGCCCCCGCCACCGGGTCGAAAGCGCCGCGGCCGGAGCTTTTCTGTCAATGGACGCGGAGGTCGAGGCTTTTGTACGAGTTGAACGGGATCGCGGTCCGGCCGAACAAGGGCTTTGATCCGGATTTCCGTAGCCGCAGCTCAGTGCGGTGATGCTCTTGTCAGCGCGGCTACTTCGACTCAGTGCCACGGTTAGTCTTGCGTTCGCGGTAGTAATCTCAATTTGAAGGGCTTCGGCAATTGATTGCTCCTTTCATACGAGTTGAGCACAAACTCCGAGTTGAAAAAACAGTGAGAGATTTGAGAAGAAATTCTTTTCCTCAAATTCACTGGTTTTTCTTCAGTACACTTTCTATAACCGATGCTTCAAGGTGCTTCTTTTTTTTCCGATGCTTCTTTTTTTTTCGAGAGGCTAATCTATTTTTCCTTCGTTTTCCCGCGGCTGAGTACGCATGTGCTTAAATTGCCGTATACGGCTCCACTAATATTTTGTTTACTTCAAGCGCAGTATGTTTTCAAATCCCAAAGAGAAATGGAAGAATTCTTGCTAGTGCGTCTCCGCACATAAATCTATGACTCTGGACTGGTAAACTGCAGAGTCTCCGGGAAATTTCATGATATTTTGTTGACTCCTACAAACAGCACGGGATATAAAAACCTTGAGAAAGGACGCGTAAAGGCCATTCACTGCAGAAAAAAAAAATTCCAGACAGAGAAACGGGTTCTATCTCCGGAAAAACGGAACCACTGTAGCTTATAGCTATTCCTCGAATACAGCGCGACCTCACAGGAGTTCCTCTTTCGATTTCACAACTTCGCGAATGCTGCGAGATTCTATGTGAACCCCGTTTGCGCTCTTTTCGTTCCGGCATGCTCTGGGTCTATTCGTAGCTGCCACGGACCCGCGGCTGGAATCTGCTGCGTACATCGCGACGATTAGCGTTCGGAAGTCAGCCCTCATTATTCTTTCCATATTTGCGTTATTACCATGTTGCAAAAGCTGAAACAGGTTGAGCCGCCGAGTTCGCGGTGTCAGCAGCAGCACCGCCATGGAGTCTTCACAGAAACGCTAGCGGCTGGGGCAAGCCAACAGACTCCTCCTAGACAAGAGAGGCCCCATGTATCCTAGATGCAATGCGAAAAGCGCGGCGGAAGTCACGTGCCATTCCTAAGCCTACTTTATGGGGCAAACAGCAACATCATTGTTGCTAAAGTGCAGTGTGGCGGCTGGCGCGCACGGCCCTTTGCCGCCGCAGGCAAAGGAGAAGCACGGGAGAGCGCAACTGCATCTTCCCGGCTACGGACGGCTCATTTTAAAACGAAAGCTTTACTAGCTTCGTCAAGCCGAGGTCATCGGAGCGGTACATTTGACCTTTAATAGGAGGAGTGGAGGTATGTCAGCCACGTGACGTACCATGTGACTGACCGCAGCTGAAGCTGCGCGCCACCGCCGCCTCGCCAGCTGTGTCCACGTGACGTACCATGTGACTCACCGCATCTGAAGCTGCGCGCCGCCGCCGCCTCGCCAGCTGTGTCCACGTGACAACCATGTGACTCGCCGTTCTCTTGAAAGGGAGACGGCGCCGCCGCTCTTGCGTCCATACTGCCGCCTCGCAGTTTCTCGCTATAGATGAAGCGAGTCAGCCGGGACCGTCCAAGCCGTCGGGACGGTCTCGTAGACGACGGGCTGAGTCTGATCATCCGGCTGACGTTGCCAATCATGCAAAGTATTTAGCTAGAGGTAGGGAAGTTAAACGTGCCAAGCTGGCGGCAGAGACCGACGAAAAACGAGAGCGTCGACTGGCTCAACGGCGGTTGAAGGATGCGGCAGCGAAGAGCTTTGGAGGCAGCCACTGCTGCTTCTGTCTCCGCCACGACTTCGGCTTCAGCGACGGATAAAGAGGTTGAGCCTTACCTGGCTTAGCAACACAGCATAACCACGCATAACAAAGCTTTCGCTTGCATAACCGGGCTTAGCCGAGCTAAGCCGCAGCCATTTTTTCCTTCCTCCATGCCCCTGCCACTGGTTCGCGAAAATGATGTGGTGAACTCGTGAGGGCAAGCTCAGGTGACACTCACCGTGGCTATCAAACTATGTTTTGAAATAGCCCATGATCAAATTTTGATCGTATACAGTGAAGCCATGCTACAGGCCGACGATAATCGATTGCGTTGGCGTGTTGGCCGCCATATGTAGATCGGACAGGATGTGAAGCCAAAAATGCAACTTCTCATCACGCGGAAAGTGAGAAACATCGGTTTGATACACTAACCCTCGAGCGAAGCTGCAGCCGGACTCGTATGCATGCCCTCTCCATATTTTTGCAAACTTCGGTCACAACCATTAGGGTAACGCCTTTTGGAAGCTATTATTCTAGCCCTTACTCTACAGAGCGAGAGAGAGAGAGAGAGAGGAAAAACGCCCTTAATAACTTGTCAACAAGTAGTTTTTTCGGTCAGTCAATTTTAACTGGTACTCTGAATGACGCTACATACAACATTTCTGTAACGTATGTAACATTAACCATGATCTATGCAGCGAATACAAGACGAGGGTCCAGAAATAGGCGACCTTACCTTCCTCGTCCCCGTCTTATATACAGTGTCTAAATCCCGTCTATAAACGAACTATTTGTGCAAGCAAGCTTACTCCTCCTTGGTATCAGGGTGCTCAGCAGAACGAAATTATTTTCCCTAAACAGATTTTAACGCTTGCAGAAGCAATGAGTTGTGTCTCTTTTCATGCTATAATTCTCGGCACTATTACTACGGTGCCTGAGAAAGACAGCTCCACATTCTCTCCGTGCTTGATCAGAATGAACACTCCTGCCGCGCCACTTTCCTCTTCATTCGGCGTCAAAGGGGGCCAAGTCCACTTCGGGTGTGAAAATTTAGCAGCACTGCGAAACTGTGAACGAGTATTAACGCAGCATTTCTACGGGCACCTATACGACTTTCGTTCTGCTTTAATCCCGCCATAAATACATTCACCCTCAGGGCCGAAACATCAATTGCATCGAAACATTACACTACAGATGGGAAGAGAAGAACGCATGCGAGCTCTTGACGATAAAATGTTGCCCTCGACGTTTTCAAAGTCGATCGTTATCATAGATGGTAACAATGTCAGAGTTCAGGCGGATCGCAAGGTTCATCAGCCTCGCGATAAAAAGTGGGAACACAAAATGGCAGGATAAACAAAGGACGACCAAGGAGCGAGACAAAAACTTTGCTGAAGATGCGAAAGGTGTCCGTTTCAATCGACCGACATCGGTCCGCCATTCAACGGGAATCTCTGCGTTTCAATGGGGTCGGTAGACGAAGCGACCATCCAAACGCACAATGGATGCCCTTTGACCGGGCTTGCTTGAACAGCACAAGGAACAATAACCACGGCGGCGCATTCGACGTCAGCGGATAGTGAACATCAAGTAGCGAACATAGGCCGCGAAACAAAGAGCCGTGTGCAATGGCTTCTTTTCAGCGCGTAGCGCTCGGCACGAGCGAGACAAGGGCAGCCTTCTGACCTGCCTGCCGTCGCGAGCTCGTGTCCGATTTCCGCTCGCACCAACCTTGTTATTTAGCTCAGGCTATTCTCTGGCAGCCGCCTATGTAGGCGCTCTGGATGGTGGACTGAAAGCACGCGAGAAAAAAGTGGTCGCGTACAAAGGCCTGCACTAATGCGACACAGCTTTCAAACAAAAGGAGCTACAGTTCTCTTTCTTATTTTGCGCACTTTGGCGTTTCAGTTGTAGTAAGATGTAAACGATGGAGTAGCAGCGGAAGTGGCTATAGACGTGATTTTTTCAATATTTCGAAGATAAAAAAAATCTTAAAGCAACAGTTTGCTTCCTTTTTCAAGAAATTTTGGAACGAGCGATGAAAAACTTAAGGTACAGACACAGTTGTTTAATGGGTACACATGACCCAGAGATTACTGACCTGACTTCTGAATACGATAATAGCGCTTATGAACTATTTTAATTTCTTTTTTTTCTGGTGCATTGTCTTGCTGTGTAGTTTTCAGATACATTCATGTGATATTGTAATACGAGCAACCATCGAAATGCTTCTTGGTATGTTGATTATTATCAAAGGCCATTGCTATTCGCAAAAGTTCTCTGAAGGCTTGGAAAAAGAATAATCTTTCGTTCATTGGCCTGTAAAAGATTGTCTTTACTTTTATAGATCCGAGCTATCTTGTGTTTATCTGGTGTCTCATATATTCTGAGCTCATCTTAGACAGTTCTTAGTCTTTAAGGCTTTGCTTTTCAACGTTCCTAATATTCTTAGATAAACTTTTCCAACTGGAGGAAGGGGAAACAAACTATGCCAATTGCTGAAAATCCTTAAAATGCAAAAATTTTAAGTGCTTTTTGCGGCCTGTCGTAAATCGTCACAGTGGCAACTCACTAAATATTTATAAGGTATATTCATGTGGTTAGTGGCCGTTCACAGCCCCCACCATGCTGAAGTGCATTCAGAAGTTTTCCTTCGCGTCGTAATGCGACTACGCATTAAGTTGCTCGTTGACAAGACCACGGTGCTGGATTTGGAAAGCAAAGCTGCTCTATCGAATTTTTTTATCAGAATAGAGCTACCAGTACGCCATACCAAACTTTGTTCTAACCCATGGAGGCGTGCATATAGCGGGACGACGTTCGAGTTATTCTTTATTTTAGATGCCCTAACATGTAGCCTTGCAGAGGAGGTTTATACACACGAACAGGAAAAGACGGTCCAATGCAGTTTGCCCCAGACCACCTACTCAATGTTGTAGGAAAATGAAGAGGAGAAGAAAGTATTGATTAAGAGATACAGTTTGGACAGAAAATAGAGAAGCATTTGTACACAACCATAAAGCCTGCGGGTGATTTAAAATTCAGGCCAAGCATTTTGCCGCGAACACTGCCATAAATACACAGCGTACCAACCTGTGCTTTAGTAGTTAGTGTTGTAAAGCTTTTTATTACTACGCAACGCATCATATCCTTATTTTCCTATTACCTGGATACAACACAGCAATAGCAACCTGAACGCGAGGCACGGGAGCTTTACAGGGTAGTTGTGAAGCGAGATGACGTATTTTCGGTAAAGGCGACCTACGTTATGTCAGACACGCTTCGTAATGGCATTCCAAAATCGTGATAACTACTGCTAAGCTCATCAGACTTGCACATGTGATTAATAAACTTGTGTTCTATCAAACATGCTGGACAACAATAACGCAGTGCTCTAGAGTGCCGTCAGATGGTCCTCTTAACGACCATCTGACGGGACGCTAAGTGCCGCTTTCAGCGCCTCGCGAAGGTCTCGCGCTTGAACGCGCTACGACGTATACTGTCGATACTGACGAGGTTTGGGTTCTTAGTGCCTGTGTGTCTAGTGTGTTGAGCAGAGTTGCGTTGAAGCGGAGTCAAGATTAAACGCTGTTGTTTGTAATGCCTCGAAATTGATGACGTTTTTTTATATTGATCTTCGCTGTTATTAATTCAGCGTTGTTTTCAAGTTTGCTTTTTAGAAGCATACACTCCACTTCAACTCATTCTCCGCGCTGCCAAGTGTATGTAGTCGACTCGGACAGTGGGAACAAGATGAAGTCGGAACGTGTTTGTGTCGAAGTGTTTTCATTTCTCCTCGTCTCTGTTCTCTTTTCTTAATTTTACCTGAAATTCTCTTTTTCTCCCAGGACAGCATGGACATGTTGGTTACTCATTTGTGACGGAAGAGCGCAGAACAACGGGACAAGAGAGAAGCGCTTATCTCTTGTCCCGTTGTTGTTTTTCCCCGTCAGACTACTGCTACTAGTAAGCATAAAACTAATATAGACTTATCCACTGAGCTTCGAAATAACTCTTTGTAGTTGGCGCTGCTAAATGCGTTGGAGAAAGCTTTGAGCGTTGTGTTTCTAAACTTGCTAAACACACTAAACTATACTAAATGCCAAAGACGGCCTAACCTCCCTGTGAACGAACTGTACTATCGTAGTTCTTCAAAGTATTCTTAACTGTAACCAACGCACGGTTTCCCTATCCTTTCACCTCCATTTTTGTTGTTTTATCGCTGCCATCAGCGCTAAACACAGGCCAATCAAATAATGTATACCTGCGCGACATTGATGTCACAAACTTCCTTCTATTCATCTGCCATCTCTGTGTCAATCCGCGCAGTTGGGCTTAAATGCTTCGCTAAAGACAGCGCGGCTTAGCCACTGTATCTATGATTCGGAAATGTCGTTAGATTTCGCTCTGCTTTATGCGAACATGTCTTTCGATGCGGAGGCTCTCGACAAACGATCTCGTCCGGGCCCATCACACAAGCTCTGACTGCACCTGAGTACACATTTCGAAACGACGCCCGCCGAGCGCGAGTTCTGCATGGTACACACTGCGGTCGCTGTCGAATGCGGGAGCTCAAAGGACCGTATGCAGCAGCTGCGCCCCGCTGCGCACGCGCTTTCAAAGGCCGGCCGATACAACACTGCGGATCGGGAGCCGGGGCCAGACGGCTTCATCGCCAGCGTGCGAGTAATTAACGTGCTCGCGCCTCGGCCGCTGGCTGCCCCTTCTCCCGCCCGCCGGTTGCGTGCGGCGGGGAACTCTTCAACGCCCTGTAGTCTCTGCACGACGGACGCCGGGGCCGTAAAAAGGGAACCGCCGCGCGTGCGGCAACACGAGTGCGAAGCAGTAGTTAAAAAGTTTAAAGCAGTTAAGCATTAAAACTTGACGGAAGTGCCCACGCAAGAATGCCTTTAGGGCGGCACCGCGGCCATCTATCCGAGTTGATTGTCATGCACGTAATAAAACTACAGACGAGTGCAGAGTGAGGTGTATTACACAAGGAAAGGTTGATTTTGTTCGCCCTTCCGCAGAAGCGTACCTGCTTGTGCCTTGGTCATCTTTAATCTGTAGTCCTACAGCGCGAGAGTCATAGTATTCACACGCGACAATAACTCAAGAAAAGACGAGAACGTGTCTGCACTGCTGCACTTCCATATGCTTTGACGGTGCCACACATCACACAAAAACACGTGACCTCGGTCACAGCGCAAATAAATTGCCTCTTGCTCATTAATATTCGCTTCAAACCGCAAACTGCGTGGCGTACCGCTGGAGGCTGTATGAAAGGAAGCGCCACATCGTCATGGAACAAGCCTCTGGTCCTCAAAAATTGACAAAAGCGCACTCCTTCCGCTTCCTATCAAAGTTTTTTTCTTTGTTTCGAAAACTACACTGACAGGAAAACGGAAATAATTACGTAATACGCAAGTTACGTAATAAAATAATAATGCGCACAACACGAACTTGCTGAGACCAACGCCAAGGTGTCCATCATCGCAGAAGGCTTTGAAACAAACTAAGAAAAGGAAGCATTTCAGGTAAGGCGATAAAAGCACTGCTAACGAGCCCAAATATACTTCGTTAGACTAGGATCGCGGAACTCCTTGACAGTTTGGAAATCAACAATACAAGTTTAATAAGGGGCGTTGGCACACACTGAGCAGATATTTGATGCAAAAAAGAAGAAAGAAAAGATCAGCGTGCGCGTGCGATGAGGTCTTGGCTATAGGGCTTAATTCACTCTCAAGTTGCGCCTTCTGGGAAGTAAATCAGTGCAACTCAGCCGCTTACAGAGACCATCTTCACACGCTTAGGAGGCAAGTAAAACATGCATAGAGAGACTACGGGATGAAAGCGCAGCCCCCCCCCCCCCCCTCCCCTCCCGAAAAAAAAAAGTATTCGTGCAAACCGGCAGTGAAGGGGAATAGTGTGAGGATGGATGGGGGAAGAGGGCGTTCGGCAGCAGAGCGATGCAATAGAGTTTCGACGGGTCTGGGAAACTTCGCGCGCATACTGGATCGCCGAGCACCGTCCACCACCACGGCAGGTCGAGCCAATTATTTGGGCCGAGCGCGAGGGAAGAGTGACCGAAGAGCAGCAGCCAGCGCTGCGAGTGCGCCGGCGCGTTTCCTCGCTCGCGAGCCACTAAACGGCCGACGATCCTGTTCGCGGTTGAAAGGTTCAGCGGCGCACCGCCAGGAATTTACAACTAATCAAGTGCCCCTCTTCTGTGCTCGGGGAGGACTGCCCCGTCGTGCGTGAGTGCGTGCGGTGCATGCCGGGAAAGAATGTAGGTTATTAAATAAAGGGGAAACATCAGGCCGGCCAACATTTCCCGGGACGTAGACGTGAAAGTTTTGTGCCGGGACAAAGTTTTCCCTCCCACTCAATCCCCCGCCTCATTTTTTTTTTCTCAGAGCTTCGCAAGTTTTTTTTTTTTTTTGTTGCGACATACGTCCCCGTTGGAGCGTGACGCAATTCTTTTGTTTCACTTGTCGCATTCGATTAATCGTGAAATGCATATCAGATGGAATGAGTTTTTAAGCTGCTGATGCATTTTTGCTTTCTTTTCCACGAGTACCAAAAAGGAGAGAAAAAGAGAAGCGGTGTATTCATTCACATTCCCTTGCTTTATTATAGTGTGCATGCGGAATCTAAAGCTGCAAAGTCTGCAGCGCATAAGCTTTAAAGTGCTGAAAGTCAGGAACAAAACCGCCACTGCCTGCGATGGAAATCATCCAAGACAATGGTCAAAGAACAAAAAGGTACTAGGAGATTTGAGAAGCAACACTTCAGCAAGATATTACCATCGTTTGTATCGAGGACTGGCTTGGGGGTTTTGTACATGCGTGGTTCTCCCTCACAGGAAGGTATTTTTCGGCTGCCTTCACTTGCTGCTGGTTCTAATAGCTTTCGAACTCGTGTCTGGAAATGACGGCACAGATGTACACCGTGATGATGCGACAAGGCAATCATGGGAGGCAGGTGTAGCGGCTGCTGATGGCTGCATGATAAAATGCCGTACTCTTGTAGCGCTCATAAGCATAAATCGAACTACTCCGAATCCTAAAGTACCGCTAACTTCTAAGCTACACCAGCACCTTCCGGAAAGTCCCCAGTGAAATATAATTTCGAATCTGGGCGGTCACCAACCGTCTCAACAACTTGAACCGTCTGCGAACGCACGTCTTTTAAAGGGACAGTGAGGAAACTCTGAACTTGGCCGGTATCAGTTGATTACCGCGCTATAACGACATAATAACCTACTTTCACCTGAAACTGAGCTGTTATTAGCTAGAAAAAGACAAAAAATTCACACGCGATAAAAGGGATTCATACGGCAGAATATACATCAGCAATAGGTTTCCTCCAGGACGCAGCAGCCGCTGCCGCCGACGAGTTCGGGCAGTGTGATTGGGCGGAGAGTACCAGTATCAATCAACGTGTGACATGCCTACACCCGCTTCACTCTCCTGATCTATTGTAGCGATCACAGTGTAGCACGACGTACCTCCTTTCCTTTTTTCCCACCCCTAGACTCTGGCGACCGCGATGTCCCGCTCACCACCCGTCGCCTCCCACCCTCTCTTCTCCTCCCCTCTTCCACCTTCCATCTCCCTCCTCTCTCCTGAAAGTAGACAAGAGGATCTTTCTCTCCCCGCCGCGGTGGCTCAGTGGTTAGGGCGTTCGACTACTGATCCGGAGTTCCCGGTTTCGAACCCGACCACGGCGGCTGCGTTTTTATGGAGGAAAAACGCTAAGGCGCCCGTGTGCTGTGCGATGTCAGTGCACGTTAAAGATCCCCAGGTGGTCGAAATTATTCCGGAGCCCTCCACTACGGCACCTTTCTTTCACTTCCTCCTTTATCCCTTCCCTTACGGCGCGGTTCAGGTGTCCAAAGATATATGAGACAGATACTGCGCCATTTCCTTTCCCCAAAAAAACAATTATTATTATTATTATATTATTATTATTATTATTATTATTATTATTATTATTATTATTATTATTATTATTATTATTATTATTATTATTATTATTATTATTATTATTCTCTCCACACTTGCTCCTGCTAACCTAGGCTTAGAACGCCAACGCCAACGCCGGACGCTTTTTGCGATAATGGGCGTTCTAATGCCACCGCAATAAAAAGAATGAACTACAGCGAAGCAGTATTTCGATACATCTCTCTTCGTTCAAAATTGTCATGTCAATTATGCAGGTGCGAAGCAGTTTGTATAAATTAACGCCAAGGACGTTCGTTAGCGAGTTATACCCCGATAAGTAAAATAGCAGGAGGCGCAAATTAATGCGTGCATTTTTCTTCCATTAACAAAAGTTTAACTGACTTGTGATATGGCCCCGGAATCTTCGGCCTAATTTGCATCTTTTTAAAGACAATACTGCACTCGCCATGGTGGTTCATTAATTATGACGTTAGTTCGAGGTCGTAGTTATGATCCTCGGGGCGGCGGCTACATCTCGATGCAGTGAAAATGCGAAGAAGCCTGTAAACTGGGGTTTTGTTGCATTTTAAGGAACCGCAGGCAATTGAAATCAATCCAGAGTCTTAATTTAGTTACGGCGTTCTATCTGCTTTGGCATAAAAACCCTATTAACGATTAAATGTATCCTCGCAAGGCCTTAGAACTCAGCCTTGTGGAAGGAACAGCGCAGCACGAGAGACAAAGAAGGGACAGGCGGAACAGGACGCTGACTAACAACCAAATTTTTAATGCACGTTCGTCGAATATATACATCTCGCTCGTGCAAGAAGGAAAGGACAGAAGAAAAAACCCATAAGATGTACGCCTGGTAATAGATTAGGTCTATGCACGCAGAAAATCAATTTCGCTGTCACGAAGCGCTATCGAAGGTATGCTGACGCATACGTCACTCTTTTTTCTGATGTTGAAGGCTTCTTTAATCTCCCTGGCCCGTTGATCAAAATATGACGCGATGACCATTGCGTTGTTAAGCTGCGGAGCGCATTCATGCTCTCTGCAATGCCTTGCTAGTTCACTGCTGATGGCGTCCTTTAGGGATCTTTTGTGCTCTTGAAGCCGTTCACTTAAACAGCGCCCAGTTTGACCAATGTAGGTGCGTCCGCATGACAGAGGTATTTCATACACAACGCTTTTCACACATTTAACATGTTTTGTCCGGTGCTTTTTCTTGCATTGATTTTTTTCTTTGCTCGCTGTTGACTTTGGCACACAGGCTTCTTAACTTGTTGTTTCTTTGCTCGCTGTTGACTTTGGCGCACAGGCTTCTTAACTTGTTGGTTGCTGACATGAGCACTTTAATGCCAGCTCTTGCGCCTACCTTTTTGAGGTTGTGGGAAATGCCATGAATGTAAGGAATGACCGCGTACGGCTCCCTTTCTTCTGATGTGGTTGTGATGTATTTTTTGCCTCTGAGTGCTTGCAGAATCCCTTCTGCGACACTGGATAGAAGTATCGTCGGGTAACCTGCTGCTTTCAGCCGACGGTCCTGGGCGTCAAAGCTGCCTTGAACTTCATGATGACAGGATCTTGTAAATGCGGCTCTCATTGCTGTCTTTGCTATTCCCCGCTTGATGATCTTGGAATGCGCAGATGTGTAGGGGAGCAGTCCCTTCTTGCTTCGTGGTCCGTACCGCCAGCATATGTGAGCGCCTCGAAAGGTTAGCGTCAGGTAAAAAAAATCACAGAACGTTGTTTTCCGAAAGTTCACTCGTTATTTCTAGTCCTTTTAGTTCTTCTTTGAAGATGTCAATGATCTGGTCAAGAGGCTGTGGCTGTCCATCGGACCTGTTCAATTTGTAGAGTACTAGGTAATCGTCCACGTAACGGAACACTTTTACGGTGCTTGTCACTTGAAGAGCAGTCATTAGACGTCTGTGAATATGCGCGAGAAACAAATCACTTGAAATGGGGGCGAGCGAAGACCCTATCCAAATGCCCTCCCTTTGAATGTACAGACTCCCCCTGTGGCTGATGATAGTAGAATGCAGGTAGCTGATAAGTAATTCCATAAAATTTCCTTTCGACAGCCAACTAGAGTTTTAGAATTTTACAACGCCGTTTCGGTCAATGCATTCTTCGACTTCTCGGCACACTAAGTTCTGCGGAAGCGAATAGTATAAGTCCTTCACATCTATCAAAAAGCCACTCACGTTGGGCGGACAGGTGCCTTGAAAGAAACCGTCCACACTTTGCGGTTTCCTTATTAGGAACGGGTTGTCTACCAAGAGGTCGGATAGGGCCCTTTGCAGAAAACCGCCCACAATCCTCTGCCAGTTTCTTCTTTCTGATACAACGGCTCTGAACGGACACTCTTCTTTGCGGGTTTTGGCTGTGAAGGAGACCGACAGGCTTATCTCTTCGCACTTGCCTATGGCGGAGGCCATCTTCGTCAAGCCCTTTGTCTCTATGCCTCTCTGTCTTTGTCTCTCGTGCTGCGCTGCTCCTGCCAGAAGATCATGCACCAACCAGCCCAACTTTTCACCTTGCTGCAGTCAGCCTATTGGCAGTGCACGCATGGTGCACACATTGACGGCGTTATACCCAGCGATGCGCATCGCGTCGTCCTTTCTAAAGCAGCAGCAATATACCAGTGGGTAGAAGAGCGTAACGCGCGATATTCGCGTTCGCTAGGATAGAGTTTGAGGCCGATTATGCCACTGGCAAAAGTACGCCCACTGGCCGGGAGGACAGACATTTCATGTCAGTACCTGCTGTCAGAAAATACATCGATCGCCGGAACTTGCTTTTCTTGCTCTCTTAATTCCGGTTGCTTGTCACGTGCGCGAAAACCACGCCGACGCCCATTCGAAGACAACCCACGTTGTTTGCGTTCATTTAAGCAAGAAAAGAAAGCTGCCGTGCTCCCCCAGAAAGCTGACAAGATTGTGATGCCTATAGTGTACGCACGCCTGCAAATGAAAACCTGCCACACCTTGGAATAATGATTGACGGCGCCTCGGATGAAAATAAAATGAAGCGAAGATGAGGCGGACAGGGGAAGCAGCAGCGAGCAAACCCTGCTTTGCCGGCGCCTTTCCCGCCGAATATAAACACACCACTGATCGGCGATGGAGTCCACGTCGCCGCAGACGCTAGTGTCGCCGGCAGGCATCGAAGCGATACGCCACGCTCGATAGAACGACTTTTCACAGGCTGTTGACCAGAGCGGCTGAGGTCGTTTTTCTCCAAGTGCTACCAGAGCCCTTTCCAGCAGATAACATCAAAATACTCTGGTTTTATTACGGTGCCTTTTAGCGCTAACAACAAAGCCAATGATAATTGCACCTAATTACACCTAATTCTGTTTCGCATTCTTACCGCCCATAATAATAGCGTAATGAAAATAACAAATAAGCCTGGGCTACTTACAAAAGTAATTTAGATCTCTCTTCATTCTGGCGCAGGCCTCCCTTTATAGAGCCACCGCGTAACGTGCGCAAGTTTAAGGATCTGAGTGCGCACAAACATAAAATGCTTCGAACGCTTACCTTACCCACGGCTTAAGAGACGCCGCAGAATTAACAAAGCCAATGAGAGAAAAAACAAAAACAAACGAGATTCAGAAAGCTCAGATGTATTCTAATATCAGACATCAGGGTGGAAGGTTCGTCGAGATTACGGAAGAGGTGTTTAATCAGTGCGAAAGCACTCTTCCGATGCGCAAGCCTAGAGCAAGATCTTGCGATGCTTCAATGCTTGGGGTTGGTTTGGGTCAAATTAAATAAATAAAAAGTCCATAAATATCCGCTACTTGGATTCGAACCCGCGGCGGCGCCACGCACATCCTTCGGTTGATGAAACCTAACCAACATGAGAGAAGAAAATGACTTATAAATTATTTAGAGGGCGCAAGCGAACACCACGTAGTGTTCCATGTATTCTAGTGTGGTGCACGTAATTACCGAGTAGATAACATGCAACTAAAATGAGAAGTCCTTAAGGTCGGCCGGTCGCGGATTCCACGGCTAGCGAGTGGCGGATTACGAGGCAGCGGGCGTCGACATCACGCAGGTAAAAACAAGCGAGTGAAACGTGCCGATGTCTTTCAGGTGCCATAACCCGTGCCAGGGATTGGAGCGAAAGACGGAGTCAACTGCGTTGCTCCTTTAGGCAAGACCGATCGCCACCGCGCGCAGGCGACGCCTCCGCTGACAGTGCGCGGGGCACACGGACGATGGCGGGGCTCCCGTGCTCAGCGGGCCGCGACGTGACTGCAGCCGGGCCTGTCTGTCCCATTAAACCCCGGAACACGTTAAGTGCGGACACTGGGCCTCGGCGCCGACCTACAGCGCGCGCTTTTCAATCAGCAGGACGTGCTCTGAATGCTCGGAATTGACCGGCGGCCAAGCGCCAAAAAAGCGCCGGCCGAGAGCAAGAGCCGCGCCGCGAGCGTAACCAGGATTGCGCTCCGCGAGCGGCGGGAAAGGATGGCCATGTTTTCTGGAGCGTATAAAGATGAGGTGCGCGAGGAGGGACGCGGGTCCCACGACTCTCAAATTTGCATGATCATTTGGCTGGCCAGGGAACGTGGAGGGAATCGCCGCAAGGACGGCGACCCGCGCGCGGTTGTCTGCGGCTCCCATTTCCAAATGGCCACTGGGGTTCGGGGGGAGGGTCCTCGCTCGGAGGGCCAGGCGAGCAGGAGCAGCGGGCACTCGTTCCGCTGCTGTTGCTCGGCTGCGATCGGGTACGTTTTATCGCCTGTTGGACAAAGTCATTGGAAGGGCGCACGCGCGCGGCCGCGGAAACGAGAAAAGCCCAAGGGTGGGGGTGGGGCACGCGTATAGCAGTATTCGCGAGAGGAAGAACTCGTCCTCGTATTTCGACTACTAACGAGCCAGGGAACATGTATGGAGCCCGCGGGCAGCTCGGAAACGTCTATTGGTACACTGGCTGGTCAGCACGCACGCACAGGCTGCATACGGCCAGGACCGAAGAAGAGAATGCAGGGGCCAAATGCGCACGAAGTCTAAAGCGACCGCGCAGTATAGTAGAGAGCGAGAGGAGCGAACCGAAAGGTAGACAAACGCAGCGTTCATGAAAAATGTATGCGAACAGGATATTGCAGTTTCGCGTCACCCGAGCACCGCCAATACTACCGATGATAAACGCGCCAAGAACGGTTTTCTTTCCGCGGCTTGGTCAATACAGGACCAGATTTACGCCTGCCATCCATCAGAGGCACGGCGGGAAGGCACGCACTCTCAGAGCGCTGCCCGGGAGGCACTGAGATTGACGACGAACACTGGGCGCGCTCTGATGCCCCCTAGTTGGAACCGCCCGCATTTAGCGCTTTAATTGCGGCTCGTTTACGGAAAGAGCTACTCGATATTTGATGAAGGCCACCGCCAAGATTTTCATTTCTCTGCGCAAGTGGCTGCAAAGGGAAATAACGGGAGGTAATTAAAAAAGGGGGCTGAAATGAGGGGGAAGGGGGGATTGACGAGCGCGTTTTCTGACATAGGAGCTGCCGCTCTCAACGGCTCCGAAGTCTTACAACATTGCTCAAGAAGATTGAAATTAATGGAAAGGCAGGCGGCATTCATTTGAGGCCGGGACACATTTTAAGCTGGCTGCAAAGCAGCATTATACCACTACTAGACTCACTCTGAAGCATTAGCGTGCAAATGCGGCGGCGCATGCAGCTACAGACTCATCGCCGGTGATCTCCCGGGCTCGTGTGGCGTTAGAGTAGAGTGTAAAGAACGCATCGTGCACATATGTCCAGCGGAGAATAATTACTACACTCTTGTAAGCCAGCACGCACGCTGAATTCACCTGCTGAAAAATTTTCCGGCTCTTACAGTTGTAGTGTGAGTGCCGCCTTACTAAAGGAGGCCTGCTACACTGGTGAAGTTTGCAAATAAACCATAGGCTGCTTGAAAGCCTCGACGGTGCTGGCAGTACTGATAGGGTGCGCGACCAAGGCTTAGTGGTAAGCATATACCACACTCGGTAGTGACGTTGGGCGGAGGACGAAAGAGGAGATTTGAAAGGTGCTACAAAGTGCGGTAGTTCTGTGAGCGAGCAAGCGCCAGCGTCTATGTTCCCATGTTGATTAGGGTAGCCTGTATCGAGATGAATTTTTCATGTATTCAGGAAAGAGGCTGATGAGCTGTGCAGTGTGTTGTCTCGAGTTCACGTCAATTCACATGATCGCATTGCAAGTGAAACTCGAGAATGAGAAACTGCGATACGGCATGGTACTGCCTACGTCGAGTTCTAAGTGGCTGCTGTGTGCCTGTTACCAACATTTTTTTTTTGCCGCAAAGCAACACACGAACTGCAGATCTCCACGACAATTCTCTGGGCGCTATCTTGGCACATCAGAGGCGAAGTGGTGGTCAAGAACGTCTCAAGGTGACAATGCAGAATCGGTGTCGCTCAAGGATCGTGTCTCTATCACATTGCAGTGAAGTATAGGCGAACAAGAACATGACATATAGCTTTCTTTTCGCAACGGATCGACGTCCTTTTTCCGCACGGTTTTGAACAGCGTTTTTTTCTCAAGTCTCTCTCTTCTGTTCCATAAATAAACCCCCTTAAAAGTTTGAATAATCTTCGTGCATCTCATATGCTAATGAGTGCATCGCTATGTTTCTCTTTTGAGAGCCGTGAAACGATAATGAATCTGTTTCAGGCACCGAACGGAAAACCCTTGAAAAGGTCGACTGCATACTCCACTCGCTCGAGCTTCCAAAGACGACTTTCGCTGCCCTGTCAGCGAGCGCTCAGGTTTTTTGCATACATTTGAGCGTAAATTTGAGTGTTTCCTCCATTATTCTCTCGGCGGAGTTTGATTCTCGTGTGTACACAGGAAAGCGATGCAAATTTTCAGCTCTGGCTTTTAATGGAGAGCGAAGATTTCCAACGCGAGTACGGATAAAGAGAAACCAAACTGCTCCACTGAGGTTCGTGCGCACGAAGGAAAAATAAAAAAAGAGCCCAATCAACAGAAAGAATAAAGGAAATTGCGCCCACTGCACGCAATCAGAATAAGCAAATGTCTCCCAGACATTGATCGACCCGAAAGTGTATGAAGGTGCGAAGGGAGAACATCGCGCGCTCCCTTTATACGGACAGGTCGCTGAGTCGGGATGGCAGACGGCCGCAGGGAAATCCAGCTAAAAGGAGCGAAAGGAAAATACGCGCCCAGAACGCGTAAGGAGCGCGCGAGGAAAGCAATCGAGCCCTCGAGCGCGTCGGCTCCTTATCACCGCCTTTTCTCTTGAAACCAAGGGGCTGGGGGGGTGGACGGGTGCGCGATAGAAGGGAGACGCGTTCAAAGACCAGGGGGCGAAATGAAACAGCCAAGACAGAAAGGAAACGAAAAACAAACAAATTATTAATAGAGAAAAATAAGACGGGATCTAAAGAGAGAGAGAGAGAAAAGGGAAGCGAGAACGCCGGGAGCGAAAGCGACACGCGGCACACCTGAAAGGAGACGAAACCCCGAAGCGTCGCGTTCTTTGTTTGGAGAAGATTTCCACAGTGCGCATCTGGCGGTTCACAAAAGCGAAGTGAGACCTGAGGAATCTCTCACATCCAAACGTGGCTTCTTGCCCAGCTCCACCGCACCCAACGTTTCGCCACGAAGGAAAAAGAAAATGCCTCGAGTTTCGCTTCTTCCCTGTCTCGCTGGCTTCGCTTTTGATTTTATCGCTGTTTTGGCACTGACAAGCCACGAAATAAAACGCGAACGCGTGCGGTTGGGAAACGTTTCAGCGCGAGATAAAGAAAACAGCAAGTGGAGGGAGGAGGGTTGAGGGACAGACGAAAGAACGCCCCGGGCGCGTCTAGCTCCTCTTCGTTCGAGACATTTCACGGAACGCTTCCTGAACCCCTGCTGTACCGGTTTCGCGGTGCTTTTTTTTTTGTTTGTTTCCGAGTTATATACGCCACCTCGTGTATTCAAGACACTTTCCGAGGCGAGGCAGTCTTTTTTTATCCCAAAAGAAAGCACTGACGATTAGCTGGTTAGAGAGAGAAAGATAAAATTCGGAATAAATAGAGCTGATATTTAAATATAAGCTTATTTTACCGTTAACAATTTGCCGGTGCGAGAAAAAAAATAACTGCATCGACGACACCGCCTATTCCTTTGGCATTTAGGCACGAGTACGCACGAATGCGTGTGACGGGCCAGCTTTCTTTCCCTGTCATCTAGCTCGTCTTTTCTGTGCTGCAATCCACGATGTGAACGGAGCTGCGAGCACCCCTTCAGGACAAGTCCACCCTAACCGTTATTTATGTCATTTTATATCTGAAAATAGTTTTTTCTGAAAATTTCAGAACAACAGTGTCAGGGTCGCGGGTCACGTAAGTGGCAAGCGAAGCGAAAAGCGTGAATATGCCTTAAGGCCAATTAGGTAAAAGCATATTACAAGTATGGCACACTCATAATTTTTATGATTAAGGCAGGCTCAACAGAAGTGACACATACGGTACACAAAAAAAGATTGGTGTGTTAAACAATGAGAAACGTTTAAAGCGATTCACGTTACCACAATTAACGATCAAACACGGGCATCGAAAAAGGCGACCGGTAATTAAGCCTTGGCGCCAACGTTTAGGTTCTCTGGATAATATAAGAGGTATTCACGTGACTACATGGGCGCCATTTTGTGGCACAGCGTACAGCATCAGCAGTGCAAGCCGGAGCAGTGGCCATAAGCCAATTAGATATGCCTTCAGCCTTTACATATGCTGCATGCACCACAAAATGGTGGCTACTTTAACGTTGGTGCATACTCCCAATAAGTCCGGGGAAATAAAAAGTCTCCAAAGAATGCAAAAAAATGCTCGCTGTATGGCCCTTCGCTTCAGAGTTCGAGCGCGCATCACTAGCGGCAAAAGAAGGGGGAGGATTTGATGACATATCGCTGTAGGCGGTGTGTCTTATGCGCACGTACGCGAGCTATGTTCATTAAAGAAGCGTTTTCTGGCGAGCTAGTTGGTGATTGGAGTTAATTTTCGAACTGCGCAAGGAACAACCACAGAGCAAAGGACTGCGCTAGTGTTGTAGTGTGTGCGTGTGTGCGTGCGTGTGTGTCCTTTCCTCTGTTTTTGTTCTTTGCGCAGTTCGAAAATGAACTGAAATATTCCCAAAACGTGGCCCGCATGGAGCGTTTTTTGCCCGCGAAATCGCGTCGCGCGCCCGGCGCCCGCGCCGGCGTTGACGAATTCACTCCTGCATGGTCAGCAGCCGAGCGGCGTTTTTTTTTTTTTGCCGCCCAGTTGTGCTATGCGCGCGCCCCCATCCATACTGAAATCAGACGGATGCGCAGGAAGCGAAGTGAAGCCGCTGGCTCTCGCACGCAAAATGCTCGCGAATGCGTCTCTCTCGGCCGACGTGGCTCCGTCCAGAATCATGTGACGCCCGCTCCGGCTCTCACTGGTCCTCTGTCGCTGACCTCCTCCGGCGTCGACGCGGCGTCGGCGTTTTTTTTTTTTTCCGCCACAACCCGACGGTGTGGCAAAAACGTCCTCTCTGGCGGCGAAAGAACTCTCCGCTGCCGTCGACGCAGACGAATCGCCCGGAAAAGCGCTCCATGCGGGCCAGGCTTAAGACAAACCCGAACGTGCTATTAATTCGTTGTTGGAGTCAAAGTAAGCGGGGCCCTCCATAAGTGCAGTGCGATTCATGTCACCTGTCGTCAAACGAGTCTAGAAATGAGAACTCGCAGTGACAAAAACCCGCAGTTGGAGCGTCCGCACCTCAACGCATCAATTCCGTCTGGTAGCACAGGTCCCCAGCGACCGTTCCATACTCGAGTACAAGCGGTGTCAGGAGGAAACGAACATGGTTCTGACATGAATATGTACTGAAGCACGTTTTGGAGTTTGGAAAGCATGCGGAGCGGCTCACTGCCACACTTCTGCGCCAACACACTGCTCCTTCGAATTTCCAACACTCCGGACGGCAGCGAAATTAGGGCACTGAACCGTTTTTCATTAACTTTTGGCACGAGTTGTACATTAGCGCATTGGTCAGGCCAGCACCTGGCAGTGACGGAAACGAATCGCACTGGATACGTGGCATGGTTTCAGGAGCGAAGACCGATTTATCCATGCGACGACTTACAGTTAATGAGAACTGTCTGCGGGTCTTCCGTACATACCCAAGTACGAGGGACTGCGACAGCCAGAGTAAGGTCATTTTCGTTATATTTAAAGTAAATAACTAAAGTAAAGTTGCCATTCACTGTTTTTTTACCATTCGTGAACTTATGTTCAGGGCTTTTACTTATCATTGCGACTTTATTTTATGCATTATAGGGCGATGAATTACTCGCCTAAATGTGTATTTGTTCTGAGCCGTATTGATTCCTGTTGCTCATTAGTATCTACCTGATGAATTATATTTTGCATTGGACCAATCAATAGGCACAGGGCTATCAGTCCAAATAGTTTGTATGTATTTCCCGCACGTTTACACGATCAACATTGCTCTGACTTTGAGAACCTAGGAGAAAGAAGCAGACGAAATTGCGATACACACGCACGTCTACACAGTCCAGTCTGCCACCATGGCAGCGCGTCAGAAAGCACAAATTAGCTATTTGTGTCAGCGCTTGCTAGTTTTATTTCTTCAGTGTACCGAAACAAAATATAATAAAAGTGTTTTTTTTTGGCACTTCACTATCCAATTGCACGAAGAACAAACAGGAAAGTACTGCGGTGTGATACAGTGAACTCAGTGAAGAGTGGCCTTACATCCTCCACGAATGCGCGACGACTGTATTGCGCTGCAGCCACGTAATGTCTTCGCCGAAGCGGTAGAGATGCACTGTACGGACGTATTATTTCAGATGAAAGTTTTCGCTTCAGCCGCTCTCGCCCTATCCCACCATGGTGATCGCAGTTGTTATTCAGTTCGATTCCGCTTTGAACGGGCGTGTTTGCTCGCGATGTCATTAAAGCTTAGCTCAGCGGTCTTTTTTTTTTGCGTAGAATATAAGTGTCGTCCGCCATTTTCCCGTTTTTCAAGTCTTGACGAGAAATATTAAGAATTGTGTGGAAGCAGGAGGTCTGCTAGCACGCTACTCAAGTTCTCCTAGGGCCAGGTTCATTTCAAAGACTTCACAGGATCAACGTGTTCCTCACGCAGACGCTTTTCTTTTCTTTTATACCCAATTGGCGTGCTCGATCCCTGAAAAGAGAGATATTTGTAAGAGATAGAGGTAAAACAAAACGTAATTCCCGAAGTAAGCTGGCAGCCCCTTCCACGTGGGCTGTTCCCAGGAAAAGAGAATAATTTGTTTTTTGCAAGCAAGTTGTTTGATCCGGTAAGCTTGTTTGCTTGGGAGTCTTGCGACAGCTGGCGAAGACGATAAATGTTCAAACATCTTGAGCAACTCCACTGACAAGTTTGTGTAGTAGTGAAATAAAAAGAATTGTACTATTTTTCTTTACATTTCGCAAAAAAACAACAACTAAACGGCGCTAGCTTGCGTGAGAAATGGAAGCAGGATCTCCGGTTGCGAGTATGCTCATCGTGGAACATTCCTTGCACAGAGCTCTAGGCTAGCTAGATGTTCTGCTCCCCGCACTAACCTTCAAGCCGATGCGAAGAGAGAGAGAGAAAGTGTGTTGGGTCATATGGCTTTGGTCAGTCTCAAATGCTGGCTGCTAAGCGAAGTAGGAAATTCACGGAGAAGGAATGTAGTTACAGTGGCGCAGTACTTAGCAGTTAATAAAATTATTCTGATTTTTTCTGCGGTACATGATTTCTTTAATAAAACAGAGCATGACCTTTCTGGGGCAAAATATCGCACATCTTCACTAAAAAATAAAAACGCACACACAGTTATTTTTGCTGGAAGGATATTTGCACTAGCCTTGATACCGCACACGTTGATAAAAAGTGGAAACAATGATTAAAGGAGACTTTTATGGTGCTTGAAGTCAGAAGTTATTGGATGCGGGATTTATCATTCACTAAAAATCATAACATCTAAGTTTTTCGCACAGAGACGTAATGAAGATCTGGACCAGCAAAGGAGCAAGCACAGAGCGATATGCCTTGAATGCCCTCTGGGTGACTTACCACGAATGCGTTAGCCCCCAGAACGACGACACTGCAGTTGAATCCTGTCATTTTGATGGCAGATAAAACCATTGCAAACTTACAGCTGTCCTGAGTTGTAATTACACAGCTACTAATATACTTAGGAGTAAAATTAAATGCGTATATTTTGAATTGGTTGCGCAATAAGGTAATGATAAATAGGTGTTGCGGCCTCCGACGTTTGCCAGAATAAGATTTATTGCCAAGTTTGGCGCCCTAGAACGAGACCCAGCACCATAGAATGTTGCCTTTTGGCCGTCATTACTTTGTTCTTAGCTAATTTGTGGTGCTTATTGCGCCTACATGAAAGCGATGATTACGATTGGAGAACCTTTATAGACTTGCGAGATATCCCTGCGGCATGACACTGCATAGTTGCTGAGACATAATACTACTTCCTCTAATAAGTCAACACGTTGCTGCGGAATATTACCTATATGGATAATTTATTTGTGTGCCAAGAAGTATTTTGTACAACAGTTTGCTTCTAAACCACCTAGTCACTCATAATGCTTTCCATCCTTTTCCGTTGCACTGCTTTTCCCCTCCATGGTGCCTCCGCAAGCCCATGGGGCTGTATTATTTCAATTTTTATTACTATGCCTGCTAGTGCTTCCTTCTTTGGCAGCAGATTATCTCGTTGCAGCACTTAAGGCATTGTTCGCGGTGCTCGTGAACTTTTAGTGATGGCTTCCTCTCACGTACTCTAACCAGATGGTGAAGCACGCTTTACAGAATATAGAAATGGAAGAGGACGGCGATTGTCCGACGCCGAGAATAAAAAGTCGAGTTTACGACTTGACTTCACAAAAGTCATTTTGCAGCTGGAAGAATAAACTTGGGAAAGTGACACAGAGGCAGACTTTATGATTCCAGGTTTGCAGAGAGGCATGAGCTTTCATGGCAGGAAACGGTGCAGTGTGAGCCGTAAGTTACCAGCTCTTATTTCTCTTGCGCGAAAGCGCCGTGGTTCTTCGAAGGTACCCTCTTCTCTTGAGCCGTTACCTTCTGAGGTTTACGCGTGACCAGCTCCCCTGACACTATCCTATGAAATTTCGCTATTTATAAGCCCAGGTTTCATGCGGTAGTGCGAGAGAAACCAAAGTTACCATGCAAATAAAAATTGCGCCTGTGCGAAATGTGTTTGTCTTTTCGTCCGTTGTTAAATTTGCGGTCTAAAAAATGTCATACGCTAGAGAACACCAACCAGCTCCAGGGAAATTCCTGCTTCTGCAGATTTCTAGTACGCCGGGTTATTTTCAATTTTCTCAGGCCAAACTGTCTCCTGCAATGATATGCGCCAACTTCATCGCTCTCTTCCTACCAAAAACAGTTTAGTTTTCGTTCAGTTTTATGGGGTTTAATGTCCCAAAGTGACTACTGTGGGGTGTGTGTTCCTAGGCCTTTTTGTGCGCTGCTGTATTTTCGTTCCAATAAATGCCGTACTCTAAAGAACACTACCTAGCTTAAGGCAAAATAAGAAAAATTGAGATCTGAGTCTCCGAAGGGCACAACCATCGAGTTCGAAGCAATCAGCAAACAGTCCTAACGGTAAGGGAGTTTCCGAAGCCAGCAGAAAAGAACCCCCCCCCCCCCAAAAAAAAAAAAACTAGGAAGAGACTGAAGCTCTAATAAAGGGTTAACGATACCAAAATTAAAACCCTAGATAATTGAAATAACAATTAACTTAATTACCTTAAAGTAAAAAGATGACGTGTGTAAAAATACACTGAGAGCAATATACAGTACCTGTTGCAATGCACATCAATATACTGCATGTATACGATGTTATCTTCCACGTTTCGAATGCTGCCTGAACCAGATCCTAAGGGATAACTGCTCGCTAGGTTTAGAGCGAATACTGGCAGCAAGCAGCTGTAGTGGGACAACAATAATAAACGTGTCAGTGTGTTGCCTCTTAAAGGAGAGCAATAAAAATGTTGAAATTTTATTTAAAACTACCCGTGACAGAAAAGCCACCTTTACACTAGATTAACAAAGCGAGTTACTACGGTAAACATCTACGTCGTTATGATTTGCCATTTTGTATGAACTGTCTGGCAAGAATCAATTAAAGCTAAAGAACTTTTTGACCACTTTGCACAGATCGCATGAATATGAGGAAATTAATATTTGAAGTAAACTTGCCATTGCGAAAACGACCAAAACAACAAACTTCTACTCGTACAAGTCTCTCTGGCGTTTCCCAACGACAGCACCGGTAATCCTTGTTCTTTTAAAAAGATCGCAGCGCCGTAATACATGCTTGTTATGTTTTTTCGTGTGGCGTTGGGAAGGACAGCGTTCCCTTCAACGATTCGTAGGCGTCATGCGCGTACCACGTCCAGTTACAAGAAAAATTCACTCGGCCGGAAAATTCACAGCATCGATGCCAAACAAAACACATATTATGAAACGTCTAAACCAATGTGTATCAATGGAAAGCCGTGGGCCTCAGAAGACAAAGAGGCCGTAATATATCGAGCAGCATCACTGTATTACGTGGTCCCCAAATGATGAAGCGAAGGGGCGACCCTGCTCACATCTCTCAAGAGAGCCGGAGTGCCACTTGACAGTGTGCAAGACGTCTTTCTAGTAGCATATATAAGATTCATTCGCCCAAAACTAGAATATGCGTCATCCATTTGGCACCATCACAAGCGTAGCTCGCCACTGGCCTTGAAGCCGGGCAGAATCGCGCCATCTGATTTATAACATCTTGCTATTCAAAGAAAACCAGTATCACCGCGCTTAAACACTCCCTTGCCATTGCATCACTTGAGTCACGAGTCACGCAGCACTATATCTCGCCTCTGCCTTCTTCATCATTTTTATTATCACCCACGCACGAGACACGAAA
>JARKHS020005904.1:0-20858 GCA_030143305.2 Amblyomma americanum
AATTTTTTTTCAGCTCGAAAAAATCCTGCGTATAGACGACGACCAGAAAGGCACTCACAATTCGCTGGATGCGCTGTATGCGAGCTTGGGCTGATGTGCTCCTAGTGCAGCAGGACTGCAGAGGACGTCGCCTTAGATAAGCTTCAGGGCGTAAATAATATTTAACAAAGCACCGACTCAGATTGGGGAGAATGGCACAATGAAACAGTTAACTGAACCGCGCACCTGTCGCACTTTCTCGGCCTTCAAGTTGGTAGCAGACGATCGTGATTCGGTTACTGACAAAGTAAAAATAAACGGCCAAAGATTTAACAATACCTCGGAATAATACATCAAGTGCAAAAATCAGCTGATCTTATGACCGCTGCAATAAAAATAAGTCATTTAAACTATTTTGGTGGTGCCCCACTTTCGGACTGCTCCCGACTTATGATCCTCTTCTGATCTGTCAGCACTGGGCGACTGTTCTCGCGACCGCGACACGCGAGCAACGCACGGACCAGAGAAGGCATTGAGGTAGTTGAGGTGTTGCACGGACAGGATTTTTCTCGGTGTTGTGTTCTGTTTTGGTCTACCGTGCTTAGGTGAATGATAAGTATAGTTCCGGAAGCATGTCAACAGCGCGAAATGGGTTTACGGGTGCATGATGTTGCTTGGCAGTTCGGTCTACAGTGTCGCCGTTGTCCAACTCCAAACATAAGACGATCGAGGCTCGCAGTGACTTCTGCCAAGTAACCACAAGGAATTCTGTGCATTCGGCCGACAAGTGTGTGCATCCTTCATCTTGCAATTCGTGTATTGAACTGCTTAGCACTTGCCTGTATCAGTAGTGAGTGAGGATCATTCTTCAGTGACAGTTAATCGGTGCTTTCAAACACGCACAGTACCTGCTACAAGCGCAGACTTTTATGCTACTGAATGAAGGTCGACGCGCAAGGTAGCGTGTTTATAAAACATAGCTCTTTTTCAAGGTAAGCGGTTGGAATCGTGTACGGCATATCGCCATATCACGGCGTCATCCGCGTAGTGCTTTTTAGCTGCACCTCGAAGCCTGAAATGCTGGATAAAAGGAAAGTAAATTCCTCTGTATCGAAGAATTAATTTTTTTTCCCGCCTGTTGTATAAGACAAACAGCATGGTTAGCAGGGGAGCGAAAAATTTACGTTCACGAAGACAGCTGTTGGTGGGATTTGTGCTGGCATGGCAAGCATACGATGTCGACTATGCAAACACGACTTGGAAATCTCAAATGCATCCCGAGTATGTGCTCCTTTTAGGATAGGGCATTTAGTTTGTTGTTTGAATCTGTTGGATCCACTCCTAGAGCTCTGCTATAGCAAGGACTGCAGGCATACCTGCATACCTTGCATTTATATAAGGGCCAGCTTTGTGTTCTGTGCAACGACGAACTATAAGTATTTCCGAGTGCAGACCACGCAGGCCTGCTAAGTGCTTGAGCAGCGGCTCCTGTCGAAAATGACTGCAGGATGGCCACTGTTGCCGTCGCAAATCTTGTACTCTTACAACTTCTTTGAGATTACTTTGGACTTTTGGGGAGTTAGTGGTGCCACTGAGCTTGACCTTCGGCTACTCAGTTATCTGACAGCCCCTTCATATATGTTTAAGAGTGGCTGGAGTTGCAGTTCTCAAAATGCATTAATTTAAAAAAAAAACACGACGTTTCAGGACCGGCTCGGTCTCTTCTTCATGGTGTGACTACGGGCGAGGTCGTGGCACATCCAACAGACACGGAAGAATGTTAATCACTCCCTGGGGACACCTCCCTCTTCTTACATCCATGGTTTGCGGCCACTGACCCGGAAGTCTTCAACTTGGCTTAAAAAGCCAAGCTGCGCCTCGCCCGTAGTCACACCATGAAGAAGGGACCGAGCCGGTCCCGAAACGTTGTTTTTCAAAAAGTTAACCTGGTTGGCGTCAGTCATCTTTCTACTACTAAAATGGTTGATGGAGTCTTGGGTCGCTGCCCAATTGTCAAAAAAGAGTTCCTTGTTCACAATGAAGAACAACCTGAGCAAGAAGCAGCTTCAGCAATTTTGACAAGTCGACGTCCTAATTTTGCATATGCCAGGTGATGATTCCCCTTAGTTCTGTTGACAGTGTTCACTATTAACTGTATAATCAATTATTCCACAGGTGCAGCTGTGCTGAGAGGCTTCTTTTGGTAGCGACGATTTCTATGTCATCCCAAGCGATTTCATGTCCTGCTTTTTGCGCATATTCTGCCGCAGCGCTTGCATGGTCCGGTTCCACGTAATGCCCTAGCCAGAGACATATGAGCTGTAATAATTAATGTGTGGTGACAAAGCAGAGAAAACAGGTCAAGCTCGCCTTGTGGGTCATAACACATGCCCATGTCAGACATAAATCAAACCACATGCAAACAAAAAATATTAATTTACAAAGCACTGTTACTGAACAGGGCATCATAAGCAGCTTGCAGCGCCAGTGAATTAATCTCAGTGCAACTCAGGCTCATATTACCGCTATTTTCATAAATTTTGCACCCAACAGTCTGCTGTTTCATCAGAACAAACTTCAATATTAGCAACAACAGGGTCACCATGAACCAATTGATGCTGCAGTCTTTCAAGAGCCACGGCCCCTGAAATTTCAACACAACTTCCCGCTTCCATGTGGAAGATGATTACCAGCAACAATGCGTACCTTTTAGTGCAATAAGAATGATGAGGAGAGGGAAAACAGTAGAAGCAACGGGGAATATGAAATATTCTTGCTGGTATGTGGGCAGCCCTTCATGCTGGACGTATGAACACCCTGAATATAATGTGCTTCAGGGCCCTCCCTTAATTGCTGACACTGCCGTTAAAACCTTCGGTTTGGTTTGGTTTATGGAGTTAATGTCAAAAAGTGGCACAGGCTATGAGGGACACCACAGTAGAGGGCTCCAGATAATTTCGACCACCCGGGGGGCATACCATGCACCGACATCGCACAGTACACGAGTATCTAACATTGCGCCTTCATCGAAATACGACCGCCGCGGCTGGGATTAAAACCCACGTCTTTCAGGTCAGCAGCCGAGCACCACAACCACTGAGTCACTGCAGGGACGCCTTTGAAGCCTTCATCACTGTCATTATAGCACAGCACATGCTACTTATTCCACCTACTACGCAATTACTTCGCTAAGCAATTGTAGCAACAGGGGCAGCAAATGGCTCAGTCAGCTTGGTGCTCGTCTGGGTATCGAGAAACTGTAGGTTCTGTGACATTCCTTGTGTGCTGCGAGGTTCCGCGTTCCACGGCGCGGCGTAGACGGAGACCCAGATGACAGCGGCATCATCAATTACCCAGCCATGCACTTTGAGTGACGACCAGAACGAAGGGACCCGCCGCCGTGACAGCGGCATCATCAATTACCCAGCCATGCTCTTTGAGTGACGACCAGAACAACCGGACCCGCCGCCGCCGCCGCGGGGAAACAGGCTTTATCCTCCCCAATTTGCGTGGCCGTTCCAGGTGCGGCCCTCCCGGGCACATTCCAGGACAAGGGAGCTGTCAGCGGGCCAGAGCGCGCCGTACCACAGCCGACGCTATGCGCTACCGCGAAGACAACATTCTTTCCCTCCTTCCCCTTTCGACGTGGGCTATCGCCGGGAAGGCACCCACAGCTTCCCGCCGTGCCTCGTGAACAAAAGCGCATTCCCAGAAGGGCCGTGACGGACACCTGTCATGGCGGACAGGCAGTACTCGCCAAGAATGTGGAAAGACAGGCGCTAGTGAATTAGCTCCGAAGAGAGAGCCTGTGTATACTCTCACTTGAGAGAGAGTGGTGGCGTTTTTGTTGTTTATTTAGTTTGTATTGTTAACAGACTCTGGGTTCGAGGCTAAGCCCAACCCAAGGGGTTGTCCCCATCTCGCATGTTATTTTGGATTGGAGAATTGATGCTTTGGGCGGGCCACTGGAAATGACCGCCCTTAGTCCTTTGTTAATCAAGTGCTTAAAAGCACATGTAAACGGATGCAGTCCAGTCTGAGCTGGGGCTCCATGCTTAGCATGTAATGTGATGCTACTTAGGCACTAACCTGCCCGGTCGATGAGTAAAGTAGTGCAAAGTTTGTTCTTTTGTAAATTCAGTTCTGCTTTTTCCAGTTTAACTCTCTGTATATGTATGTTGTAAAATTATGCTCTGCTGTCATCATCTACAAGCTCGCCTCCTGTTCATCTTCCAAGCCGAACGACACTAGAGGAAGGGTTTGTGAACCATCCTCGAAGAAACGGACGACTATTGAAATTCTACTGCATACACGCTCAGGACGACATCGTTCGCCAAGAGGGCCTTCAGCGCCGAAGCCCGACGGCGTGCAGCTTCTGCCAGCAACCGCTCGAGCCCAACTCCGGAGCCACTCCATCGCCCCCATGAAGTCGTCGGCACGTAAGCTCGGACGCCCCAGCCTCTGATGTATAATCTTAATCATGTGTAATTATTGAATATACCTGTTTGTTTAAACTGAGCCATACGGTGTCTCTTTGCCTCTCCGTCCCGTGTGGACCTGCGCATTATGGGGGTCATCACACTGGTGTCAGAAGTGGGGTCTCAAAAGCAAATGTCCTCTGAATGCTGTGACATTCATGACTTCAAAATTGTAATCAAAAGGGAATCACGGGACTGATTGTGGGACTTTTACCCCCATTTGAGAGGCTTGAGGCACTGGAGGGCTTGAAAAAAAAATGACTGTATCTGAGGGAGCTCCCACTCCACAGCCGTCGCTCGGAGCAAGCATGCTGGCATTAGGAAGCGTCATTCCGACGTTTACGGGAGATAAGACAGGGGTTCCAATCTGCGATTTCTTTTCCATGCTAGAAGAGATTGGGAAAATGGGGGGATGGTCCGATGCTCAAATGCTGGGAATGGCGAGGTGTAAGATGGCAGGAGCTGCTCATGATTTTGCATGGCGAGACGAAAAAGTAAAATCCACAAAATCATTTGCGGAATTTAAGAAGCTCGCGTTTGAGCATTTCGACACTGAACCACGTCACGTGCGGGTACAGAGGTTCCGTGACGCCGGACAGATGGTAGGGGAGGACGTGCGAACATTTGCGTCGCGGCTTCAGCGCCTAGCGCACGATACGTTAAGCAGGGAGGAGGAAGGAGACCAGCTTAAGAAGAAATACGCGGAGGATATACTTAAAGAGGAAATGACCGCTTTGTTCGTGGCTGGTCTGCAAGACCCCGTGCGCCGGTTCGTGCTCTCGCGCAAGCCGAGCAATTTCGACCAAGCCGTGGAGGCCGCATTGGATGAGGAACAAAATGAGGCGTTAACGACAGCCGCAGCGAGAGTACGCGTCATAGAGAGAGCGGTGCTCAACCCTGAGGTTGCTCTCTTGACAGAGCGGTTAGATCGCTTAGAACAGCTGCTATCTCAGCAGGTAGAACGCCAGGTTGAAGCGCGCGCTCAACAGCGCCCATTCGCGGGAAACCGGAGACCGCCACAAAGCTACAGGCGCGGTATGCGAGATTTTAAAGAAATCGTATGCTTCGCTTGCCAGGGTCGCGGACACATCGCCAGGTTCTGCCAAAACGTGCGCCGTGGGGAGCCACAAAGAGAAGCAGGCGAGACACGCCCTAAGCAAGCCTACAGCGGGGCTCCAGATACCGAGTCAAAAAACTAGTTAGTCCTCCCCAGCCTGAGGAGCGTGGGGAGGGAGCAGTAGATGATGAGGTGGTGGTAGTTTGTGTGGCCGACGAGGCATGCCCTGTTGTGCGTTGCAAGTTAAATGGTTGTTGTATGGAATTGTTGATAGATACGGGGTCAAAGGTGACATTGCTTAAGGAGAGCAGTTTTAACACGCTTCGAAGGAAGGGGGACCGCGAGGTGTTGGAAGCGTCTGGTGGTATGGCAACCAAATTTGTAGGCATAACGGGGGATCCTCTTGGCATAAGTGGACTCTACCGGTTACACTTCTCTCTCGGCGGAATTGCATTGGAGCACCCCTGCTACGTATGCCCGGACACGGTGTCTCTGCCAAACGGAGTGTCAGGTATATTAGGGCAGGATTTTTTGAGAAAAGGGAAGGTAGTAGTCTCATTCTCTGAGGAAGAGGTTAATGCGGGCGGCTCAAAAGTTCCGTTTTTGAACAGGAGAGGGGCTGAGATTCGCATTACCGATATTGACACCCGTCAAACAGTGGGATCATTGGAGAAGGTATATTCGCGGGTTGCCGTCCGGCTGGTCGAGGAGGCGGTCGTCCTTCCTTGGTCGGAGCACATTTTGTACGCGTTTGTGCCTTCAGATGTAGAGAGCGGCGCCGTGGGAGTGCTTGAGCCGGTCGACTCTCTCAGCAATGGCCTGAAGGCAGCCGCGTGCCTCGTGACAGTTAATGACGCCCACAGAGTGCCCCTACGGGTGGTTAACTGTAGCCAGCAGCCACTGAGCCTTCCCAAGAACAAAACATTGGCTTTCTTCACCTCTGCGATAGAGCAACGTGAGCCCACCGATACGGTACTCGCAACTGTAGAGCATGCTAGTCCTTCGGCTGCTCCAAAGGTGTCGTTCGATCTTTCTCACGTAAAATCCAGGGAGAGGGAGGCTCTGGCTGGTTTGCTGAACGACTACTCGGAGGTATTCGCCGCGTCCAACCTGGATTTGGGCTGCTGTGGCGTTATAAAGCACAGGATAGAAACCGGCACTTCATCGCCCGTTTACCAGCGTGCGTACAGGATTCCTTACTCCCAACGTGAGGAGATGGAGCGGCAGGTGCAGGACCTGATTGATCGCGGCATTGTCGAACACTCAAAGTCACCCTGGGGAGCACCAGCACTATTGGTGGAAAAGCCAGATGGCTCGTATCGATTGGTAGTGGACTACCGCAAACTAAATGCCGTAACTCGCATCGATCCATACCCCATCCCCAATATACAGGAGACGCTTTCTCAGCTGGGCTCTGCCAGGTACTTCACGGTAGTGGACATGGCGGCGGGATTCTGGCAGATAGCAATGGATCCGGCAGATGCCGAGAAAACGGCATTCAACACGCCCTCAGGGCACTATGAATGGAAAAGAATGCCGATGGGTCTGGCCAACAGCCCTGCTGTCTGGCAGAGAACCGCTGATGTTATCCTGGCAGGTCTTCTGGGGAGGCTGTGCTTCGTGTATATGGATGACATTATCATATACAGTGACAGTTTTGAGAACCATTTGCGCGATATTGAGCAGGTTTTGGTGCGACTAAGAGGAGCGGGTCTCAAGCTGAAGCCCTCTAAGTGCCAATTCCTCAAAAACGAGGTGAAATACCTCGGGCACGTTGTTTCAGCTGACGGCGTGCGACCGGACCCTGAGAAACTAAGGTGTGTCTCGGATTTTCCATCCCCGACTAGCGTCCGCCAGGTCCGGCAGTTTCTCGGCCTGATCGGTTACTACCGAAGGCACATAGAGGAGTTCGCCAAGCTCGCTAAGCCGCTCACCGCCTTAACAGCCAAAAATGTCGCCTTTCGCTGGGACGAAAACGCGGAGAATGCTTTTGGGGCCCTGAAAAGGAAGCTAATGAGTGCACCGCTGTTGCGCCACCCGGATTTTAATTTGCCCTTCGTTATGGCCACAGATGCGTCAAAGTTCGCAGTGGGTGCCGTGCTATCTCAGGTTATCGAGGGCAAAGAACATCCCGTTGCTTTTGCTAGCCGACAGCTGAGCCCCACAGAGCAAAAGTACGGAGCTACGGAAAGGGAGTGCCTCGCCGTTGTCTGGGCAGTAAAGCACTTCAGATGCTACCTTTACGGCCGCAAATTCAAGCTAGTCACAGACTGCCATCCTCTGAAATGGGTGATGAGTGTCAGGGACCCTAGCTCGCGACTCGCTAGATGGAATCTACACCTGCAGGAATACTGCTTTGAAGTTGAGCACAAGTCAGGAAAGACGCATCTGAATGCTGATGCACTCAGCCGCACAGCTGCCGTGGCAGCTATAGATGAGTTTGTCCCCGTAGTCGACCCCGCCGAATTACGCACAGAGCAGTGCAAAGATCCGGACCTGAAGCGAATAATCGAAAGCTTAGAGGACGCACCGTCTCACCCCGAACAGCTAGGTTATTTCATTGGCAAAGACGGCACCCTGTGTCGGCGCACGAGGCCAACCAGGAAAGGGAGACCAGAGAAAACCGCTTGGGAGAGAGTCGTCATACCTCGGTCGTGGACAGAAAGGGTTCTTCGCGCGTTTCACGATGCGCCATGCGCCGGTCATTTTGGCGTAGCGAAGACACGCAGGCGTGTGGAGCGTTTGTACTTTTGGAGTGGCATGCGACAGGATGTTAGAGACTACTGTGCGAAGTGTCATTCCTGTCTCGAAAGAAAAACACCCAAGGGACGAAGACCAGCTCCAATTCAGCCGTTCCCTGAGGTTTCGGCTCCCTTCGAGCGGACAGGTATGGACATAATGGGCCCATTGCCCACGACCACTTCCGGAAACAAGTACATTTTAGTATTTGTCGATCACCTTTCAAAATACGCGGAAGCGGTAGCACTCCCAGATCAGAAGGCAGACACGGTTGCAAGAGCATTTGTCGAACAGATCGTGCTCCGACATGGACCCCCGAGGCAACTCTTGACAGATCGGGGAACGAACTTCGTGTCGCAGCTAATGAGGAGAGTTTGCGAGCTGCTTAAGATCGCTAAGAAGCAGACAACACCGTACCATCCGGCTTGCAACGGCGCGGTGGAGCGACTGAACCAAACCGTGGCCGGGTTCCTGTCGCATTTTGTTTCGCGCGACCAGCGGGACTGGGACTTGTGGCTCCCGTATGCAATGTTTGCCTACAATTCCGCAGCACACGAGAGCACGGGCGAATCGCCATTCTTTCTTCTCTACGGCCGAGACCCGGACCAGCCTAGTGAAGTGCCAGAGGGCCCCCGTCGTGTCCCATACGCTTCACTGGACGACTATAAGGTTGAGCTAGAATCGCGCTTGCAAGTGGCGAGGGACATCGCAAAGGAGTCCTTAAAGAAAGCGGCGAAGCGCAGGAAGGAGGTGCACGATCGCAGTGCTAGAGACGCGCCGTTTGATGTGGGGGACAGCGTGTACATTGAAAACTGCCAAAGGCAGATTGGGCTAGCTCGTAAGTTCCAGACGAAGTGGAGAGGACCGTGCGAGGTTGTCGAGAAGCTTTCTCCGGTAAACTTCAGAGTCCGAGACGTGAACCGGCGTTTGATAAGGATACACGCAAATCGCCTCAAGTCGGCACCGGTTCAGTATTCACGAAATGAGGAAAGGGAAAGCGCGGATTTTGATGGGGACAGAAGTGAAGCGGAGCGCGCAGATAGTTCGCAAGAAACGCCCTCTCCTGCATTTGTTCGGCAGGCGCCCGAGGTGACGGCCGGAATGCCACCGGATTTACTTCATGCATTGCTAGAAGAAGAAGCGCGCGAGGTTGCCGCGCAGATAACGCCAGGAGAGGCTCCTGCCACGAGCCCTCGCGAGTCCCAAAGCAGACAAAGGGGCACAGACTTACTTAGTATGACTCATGAAGGCCGATATCCGCTGCGAAATCGGAAAGCTAAGTCGGACTAATGGCGTAAACAGAGCGGAGTTGTGAACTGGTTAGAATTGTGTAATGCCGCAGCTCATAACATTGCTATATGCGTATGTGTTAAGTTATCGGAGTTAATAGTTAAACCTTTCTGTCATTAAGTAACACCTTCACAGGAGAGCATGCGGAGCGCATGCAGAACCTGCCCTACTTCCTTTCGTTATCTATATTTTTGTCTGTGCCGTGATCGTGCTAGAAGTGGGAGCTCCTTTGTAACTGTGGTAAATTTATTTCGTCCAGTTTGGACTAGAAAGGAGAGGCTTGGGTGCTGAGTTTCATGTTTATCTGTAAAAGAAGATCAGTGCTGCCCCTGGAGACGCCAGTTATGACAGCGGAGGCATTGGTGTTGTGCAGTGGTGTTGAGTGCAGCGAAAAGTGTTTTGTCGGACGCACTGTGCGAGGCGATTCAGAAAGACAAGGGGAGCTGCAGGGACTCAAATGTTCGGAGAACATTCTTCTGGAGGGTGAGCGAGTGTGACATTCCTTGTGTGCTGCGAGGTTCCGCGTTCCACGGCGCGGCGTAGACGGAGACCCAGATGACAGCGGCATCATCAATTACCCAGCCATGCACTTTGAGTGACGACCAGAACGAAGGGACCCGCCGCCGTGACAGCGGCATCATCAATTACCCAGCCATGCTCTTTGAGTGACGACCAGAACAACCGGACCCGCCGCCGCCGCCGCGGGGAAACAGGCTTTATCCTCCCCAATTTGCGTGGCCGTTCCAGGTGCGGCCCTCCCGGGCACATTCCAGGACAAGGGAGCTGTCAGCGGGCCAGAGCGCGCCGTACCACAGCCGACGCTATGCGCTACCGCGAAGACAACATTCTTTCCCTCCTTCCCCTTTCGACGTGGGCTATCGCCGGGAAGGCACCCACAGCTTCCCGCCGTGCCTCGTGAACAAAAGCGCATTCCCAGAAGGGCCGTGACGGACACCTGTCATGGCGGACAGGCAGTACTCGCCAAGAATGTGGAAAGACAGGCGCTAGTGAATTAGCTCCGAAGAGAGAGCCTGTGTATACTCTCACTTGAGAGAGAGTGGTGGCGTTTTTGTTGTTTATTTAGTTTGTATTGTTAACAGACTCTGGGTTCGAGGCTAAGCCCAACCCAAGGGGTTGTCCCCATCTCGCATGTTATTTTGGATTGGAGAATTGATGCTTTGGGCGGGCCACTGGAAATGACCGCCCTTAGTCCTTTGTTAATCAAGTGCTTAAAAGCACATGTAAACGGATGCAGTCCAGTCTGAGCTGGGGCTCCATGCTTAGCATGTAATGTGATGCTACTTAGGCACTAACCTGCCCGGTCGATGAGTAAAGTAGTGCAAAGTTTGTTCTTTTGTAAATTCAGTTCTGCTTTTTCCAGTTTAACTCTCTGTATATGTATGTTGTAAAATTATGCTCTGCTGTCATCATCTACAAGCTCGCCTCCTGTTCATCTTCCAAGCCGAACGACACTAGAGGAAGGGTTTGTGAACCATCCTCGAAGAAACGGACGACTATTGAAATTCTACTGCATACACGCTCAGGACGACATCGTTCGCCAAGAGGGCCTTCAGCGCCGAAGCCCGACGGCGTGCAGCTTCTGCCAGCAACCGCTCGAGCCCAACTCCGGAGCCACTCCATCGCCCCCATGAAGTCGTCGGCACGTAAGCTCGGACGCCCCAGCCTCTGATGTATAATCTTAATCATGTGTAATTATTGAATATACCTGTTTGTTTAAACTGAGCCATACGGTGTCTCTTTGCCTCTCCGTCCCGTGTGGACCTGCGCATTATGGGGGTCATCACAGTTCCATTTAGATGAAAGTCACGAATTTGTCCACATCTGTCTCTTACGCATACAGAACCTGCTTTTGGGGCAGCATTTAGCTGAGCTTTGGGTGAGATTTTGCAAGTACTTGATGTAAGGCTCAACCAGTGCCACCTATGGTTATTTCATTGTTAAAGCCAAATGGAATGTGCATGACTGAAGTAACCCCCACTGGCTAACAGCATTGCCACATCAGAAAAGCTATATGTTTATGGAACACTATCTCCAAGATGCTAGCACCCTTCGGATGTCATGTGCAAAAATGTGCACATGATTAACTCGCAGCTATTTCTCAAAGTGTGCTACTGCTAAAAAAAGGTTTCTTGTGAGCAAATTCTTCACCTTAGATCTTGTTACTGATTTGAGCGAGCACAGTAAACATCACTTTTTCTCAGATCAGCTGTAATTTTAAAAAAATAAAAATTTGTAACTGCATCAAGCATGCCCGTCCCCTCAAATGGTTGCAATGTCCAAGTACTGGATATTTTACTAAACCATGCCAAGCAAAGTGGGGTGTTCATGCAAATAAATACCAACAGCATGGCACAAAAAAAAATCTTCACGCTCCCTTGCTCATTGTTTCACAAAAAAGTGCATGGTGTAACAGGTGCTTCCATCAAAAAGCTATCAAAGATCAGTCCAGGGAACATCCCAATGTGTTGATTTGAGAGAATACAACTAGCTTACTAAATACAGCTGGCAATTAGCTTCCAAGACATGAATGAAGCAATCTATTCAGAAATGAGTGAAACCACAAAGAGTAAAAACAGGAGAGTTAAAAATAAACAGGGGAGGGGGTGGGTGGCTGTTCTACCCTACTCTGACAAAGCTTGCAAAGCGGTCACTTGTAGCCTGGTGAAGCAAAATGTTTCCCTGCAACTCGATCATCTTAAATGCACTTTTCAATAATGAAACAGCAACTTCAAAGCCAGGACATTACAGCTGCTGGAACCATAAGTAGTGGCAGGCAGGGCAGGTGTTCCATTTGCAACGGCTAACACTTTGTGAAGAAATGTTGTGAATATTCTGTTGGATATGTGATATGTCAGACATGATGGTGTTGCAATACCTTTTGGAAGGACATCAATGCCACAACATCGCTACAGTAGTGTATCTTGGGAAAATGAAACTGCATGTGCTTCCACAGAGTACTAATACCATCCATAAACTAAATCAACCAGAGCCAATCTGATATAAACTGGAGTGTTGCAGAAATTAACAATGGTCTTGTAGAATATCTTTGGCTCTTGAGATTTTTAATCATACTTATTTTGCAATTTGCTTCCTTCTGGGGCAGTGGACCAAGAGACGGTTTAAAAAGAGCATGCATCTCTTGCCCCATCCAGACAACCTTGAAGAAGGTACCGAGTCGGCCCCAAAACGTCTGTTCTCTCGTGAGATTTTCGTAGGAGTGACGCCTCCTGACCAGGTAGATCTCTGCTGAAGTGTCCACATTTCAATCTCTCTTTCGCTGTTGATATCAAAATCTTATGATGTGGAGACTACCTCACAGGTATGAAACCCAAAGAACCTCACTTGTTTAGCAAGCTTTTGACACGTACATCTTACTTTGTCTTACATTTGGAATGAGGTCAGATTTTTTTATACTGTTGCAAAAAACGTCACCAGAAGTTTGTTGATTAGCACAGTGACTATCACGAAACCCACCATTGCACTTTGAGTACACTGAGAGAAAATGAATTGCAACATGTGATGTACACAATAACAAAAATGCAGAAATAACATAAAAGAACAGATAAATTTGGTGCAGTTTTAATCATGCTGCAGTGCAACATGTCTGTGCACTGGTTATTTCAGCAATTTTGTTTACCGGAGCAAGCGACCCCCACGAGGTGCAGGTACATATTAGACAGTTTAAGCATGAGACAAAATATTATCAAACACCAGTGCCCCACTGCCGTGCTCAACTGTCGGACAGACGTGAATGCTGGATGCAGACACTGAATGCTAAACAAAAGCCAGCCATAAAAAAAAAATAAGCAATGGCTGGGGTTCATGGTGGCTTGAACCTAGTTATATGAGCGAAAGCTCTGTCAAGCATGGTCTCCACTGTCTCAACGGAAATGTCAAGGTAAGGTACCCAATGATCATAGTCAGCATGATCACGTGGTCATGCTACCATAGCTTGGGCCATATCGCCACGAAGTTAAGTTCGGTTTGATCTTGTGAGACATTCAAGGCCGCTGTCTCATCCATATAGAAATCGGAAGTTGTACCCTGAAGAGTAGAGCTCTCGCTCTAGAACAATTTGGAAATAAGAGCACCCACACAAATATGACAGGTGGAAAATTAATCGTGACAAATAAATCATAATTAAAAGCAGAAAACCAAATATCAGAGGTGTCATTTGTGTCATTTTCATGTTAGGTATGAATAATAAAAAGTGAGCGTGATGCCACAGTCCAATTCAGACATCACACCCCCCAATTTGTGCTCAGTGTCCGTGCCTCCCCACCTTCCCATTGTTACTTCTTAATTACTTTCTTTTGTTTTCCACCGTGGAACACCTTTGCTTCTGACAAAGTAAAATCATAATTTCAAGACCTTAAGTTTTGCAATTTGCTAGTAATATTTCTGAAGTGCCACAATGCCCTTGATGAATCTGTACAAAACTTACAGCCCGCCTAAGCCACCCACGAGTCTCACAAACGTTCAAGAGATGGGGGAAAAAGTTACACAAGCTTTCAAACATCTTCCATTGTGTTTCAGCACTCAAAAGCTGCCTGTCAAGCTCTGTCAGTGCAGTGTTCGATATTTCACGCACCTGTTGGGAACTAAATCATTTTAAATAAGAGAGTTGGAAAAAATGCAGCAAGTAGCACCATAAAATGCCGCTAAAATATCGACACTAAAAACAACATATGCAAAGTAAAAACACATTTCACGGGCACACAAAGGTAACACATTTACACTCACTGTCTAAGGATGCCCAGACCTCAAGATTTCTGAATATATGTACTCTCGTGCTCAATATGAGTTGCAATGCGTGTTGAGTGAACCAGCTGAGGTTTGCGTTTTATGCCGCGGCGGTGGCTCAGTGGTTATGGCACTCGGCTGCTAACCCGAAAGACGCGGTTCGATCCTGGCCACGGCGGTTGAACTTCGGTCGAGGTGAAATTCCAGAGGCCCGTGTACTGTGCAATCTCAGTGCACGTTAAAGAACCCCAGGTGATCAAAATTATCCCGAGGCCTCCACTACGGCATCCCTCATAACCTGTGTTGCTTTGGGACGTTAAACTTCATAAACCATTAAACCGTTTTGCGTTTTATAGTCAATGGTTGCATTTTCAAACAGAACACCCAAATTGAACAAATTTTAAATACGCTTTGTTCTTTGCTTCTACAGCTAAATGCACTAATTTTGCTTGCAGAACATATAGAACTGAACTCCTACCGCATCTCATGCATTGCAGCACATATCGAGTACGACAGTACAGCATCACAAACATGCAAGGTACTTTCAGGTGAGACTTCCAAAAGAGTGCAGGCAATGAAAAATACCCTGAGGGCTAATAGCAAGCAAAGGAAATGCTTGAATCCATGTCATGCAGTTTTACCAGATAATTGTTCCCAGCGATTTCATTAAAAATAGGAGACTTGAGCATTTTTTTGCGAAATTGTATGTTAGTAGTCATTCTCTTTTTTTCTGTTGTTGCTGTTACAGCTAGGCATCAGTAGGAATGCCAGAACGACAGGAATTATGACTGATTTACCGCATCTGCAGGAATATAACTTCAGTGGGGAGCATGAAGCCTCAGGAAAAACTCAAAACACTAAATGAACTGGTGATACGAAAGAACACAGCACAAATTAACAGGACAGAAGCACATGAGGGCGTCTCCCCTGTTTGCAAGTCACAAGAGGCCCCTATATAGTCACCAACTCTGGGATGACCTCTTGTATATTATTCTTTTTGTAACTACCAGTACTACGTTATGAATAAAACTTCTTCAATTCAACCTTCAAGTGAAAAAATGCCTAGTGCAACCTGACGCTGATTTGTAACAGGCACCTTTTGTTTTATTAAAGTACGTTCACAGTATGCAAAGAATGTTTGCAAGAGGACCATGGTTTGAACACCAGTGCCAATGAAGTTCTACACAGAATAAAAATGAAGAAAAATTAGGAGGACGATCAATGTGTAACTGATGCAGTAAAAATGCATTAGTATTAGGCATATCCTCTATGCGTTTTCTTGCATGTGTAGGAAATGACCGAGACACACATTCTCTTTCTCTTCCCCACCTGCTACCATTTCCCTCCCACCTTTCATCTTCTCTCTCTCTCATCTCCCCAGCAAGTTAAGAGTATTTCCATCCACTTTTCGATCTGCCACCTTCCACCCTCTTTGTTCTCCCTCTCCCACTTTCCACTTCCCTTCCTTTCCTACCAACCGAGACAGAGATATTTTTCCGACATGGAGGTTCTGATTGCAAGGCATTAAAAAAATCCGAGTGTCGATGGATTTGAGTAACCAGGCCTGGGGTGCGGTCTGGGTCAGTATAATATAGCGATTCCTTCCCGAATTGATTCAGTGTTATAATTTACCACCGTTTGCCATTGGCTAGAGTGACGCCACGCCCTTTGCTTCATCCAGTAACAAAGAGAAAACACAACGCGGCATCACTTCAGCCAATGAGAAAGGGGGAAATTCAAAAATGGCATGGAATCGGTTTATTATACCACCCTGATCCCTGCAACCAGAGCGAACAATGCACCCTCTCATCAGATCAGGATATGGCCACCCTGCTGCAGAACTTGGCTGTAGGGGGCAGTGCAGCCAGTACAACGCAAAGGGACACCAGTCAGTGCAAGCAAGACGCACATGAGGTTCAAAAGGGTATGGCTATATCACCATCACCACCTCCTCCTATATATGATAACAGCAATTTGCCCTCAACCCCCAGCAGCTGCAAATCAACTGACCAAGGCTGCAGTCAGACCTGATGCACAGCAGAGGATGCTAAGAATCTCTGGATCCTGACAGGCCACCACTGGAAAATGGAATGGATCGCAAGAGTGGGTAAGCGTCGCAGGGGGCAGCAGAGTCGGGTGGGTGGACTAGATACGTCGTTAATTGAAGGGATATGGATGAGGCCTTTGTCCTTCAGTGAACGTAAGTTATGATGACAATGATGAATAAAAAGCTTATACATCTGATGGCTCGGCAACTTTACAACAATGACTTTCTTTGCATGCTATCTGTATAAATATTGAAAAAGAAGAAATGTCTACAACGAGCTTGGACAAACAAGATATTCTAGTTAGCAGTTCCCTCTTGCATATCCTAAAATCTAAACCATGATCCATAATTTTGGTTCTTAATTACAAAAAAAAACAGCCTTTTCACTGAAATAGTTAACAGATCATCATGACTTGTCAGTGCAGAGGCCTGTACTATCATCAACTTGTACCTTTATTGAACTTTACTATGACCACTGCTCTCTTGTTAATGCTGCAGAATTCTTCAACATGCTCCTTTGCTGTTTGTGAATCAAGATCCCTACTCAGTTTTCCTACCAAGAAGGTCCCATAGCACAAGACGTTTATTACACATCACTGTAAAAGCCTTATCAGCCCCCAAACATTGTTAAGTTCTATTATATGCCAGGTAATGCTCCACAGCTCGCCCAGGAACCCAGCTGTTCTATTCTCACTTCACAAACTTTTATCATTTAGACCTTCCAAGTTGCCTCCAGCAATGGCCTGTCTGAAGCCCGACATTTTCAACTCTAGTCACTGTTTAAGAAGGTGTTTTGCAGCCTTTTGCAGCCCCTGAAGGCTGCAGGCTGGGAGGTTGTGGTTACGTACTACAAGACGGTGGCCAATTTCAGTACTGGTGCGCGCGAGTCCGAAAGCAGTAAAGGCTCAGGCATATTACCATACAGGGAAAAGAAAAGTGTGGATCATCATCATGAAAGCGGGCTTTGCATCACACTTTATTTTTGCGCTTACCTCCAGTCTCTCGCACATCTCGACCAACTCTGCCGGAGTCGCTGGGAACTGGTATGCCGGGCTCTTTTTTACCCTTTTGGCTCGGCAACGCTCGCACCAACTCAGGATATCTGAACAAAACAGCCACAAGCAACTGCTGTTTTCTTTTCAGCAGACTGACGGGCGCACGACAGGCGTCAAAGTCACCCGATGATAAGACCTCACCATGAAACTCCTCTGTACAAGGACGCCAACCGCAGCTGGAACCGTTTAGGGCTTTGCTCTCCGAATTATCGCTTGTTTCAGTTCGATCTACGCGCAGATCAAACGAAAAAAGAAACATATCGACATGCCCATGTCACAGCGCACACACTCCGCGAGTTTGATATATATACACACCGCATGCAATTCAAAACGCAGCCCAAACGCAAACTTTTGTTGTTCTTTCGGAACCAAGACTGTTCCTCATCCAATCCGCTTAGTGCGCAGCAGTTTCAGCCGTGCATGTGGCGCCATCTGGGAGGCGTAATAATAATAATAATCGGTTTTTGGGGAAAGGAAATGGCGCAGTATCTGTCTCATATATCGTTGGACGCCTGAACCGCGCCGTAAGGGAAGGGATAAAGGAGGGAGTGAAAGAAAGGAAGATAGAAGTGCCGTAGTGGAGGGCTCCGGAATAATTTCGACCACCTGGGGATCTTTAACGTGCACTGACATCGCACAGCACACAGGCGCCCTAGTGTTTTGCCTCCATAAAAACGCAGCCGCCGCGGCCAGGTTCGTACCCGGGAACTCCGGATCAGTAGCCGAGCTCCCTAACCACTGAGCCACCGCAGCGGGAGAAAAGCGGCTGTTCCGATCAGGCGCCGCCGCTGCAGCCGACGCTGTGCTCCTTTGACCTCGTCGTGACTCTTCGCAAGAACAAGCTGGAAATGCCTCGTAAAACACCCACCTCGTTTACTGTTGCGTTTATGGCCATCCCACACCTGAATTCGAGTACACTGCTTTTTTTTTGTGGGGGGGGGGGGGGGGGCTTCTCATTTGTCATGTTTTTTTTTTTTCGGGACTGTGCAGCCACAGCACGAGCTATCGCATGAATCGAGCGCAGGGGAAGCAAAAAGAACCACTGAGCTGTAAATCCAGATGGAGCTTGTTGTTGTTGCCTTGGTCGCATGGCACATGCCCATGGCGGGGGATTGGCCAGGGTTCGGAGGGGATACCCCATAAATTGGAAAAGCTGGCGTCAAGCTATTTAATGAACCTTGGGTGAAATTTCAGATTAGTTTAAAAGAAAAAGAAGGAACAGAATAATCGGGAGAGAATATTGTAATATAGATGGGGCTTTTAGAGTCAAACTGTTTTGCACACATGCCTGACTCGACGCCTCAGGGCAAGTCTTCAGACATGACCCGCGTTAATGAGCGAACGCGACGTCAGTCCGGCCTGCAGAAACGCTTTCCTTTGACCTGCCGACTTTCTACCACCGTTTCCTGCTGTTCTCAGCGTTTGCTTCGGGGGCCAGATTACGGAACTGTCAATTAAGAAAATAGTCAAAAGCTTGTCAAAAAGGTGTCAATAAGCCTTGCTCCTATTGGTCGGTCGTGACCGGCGGCCATTTTGCTTTTTTGCGTCATGGGTGGCTGCAGATTACGTCACGGATGTGGCAGAAGTGGTGACGTTGCACACCTAGTTATGCAGCCGCTAATTGACAGTTTTTTGTGACAGTTTCGAGGCGGTCAATTTGACCATTGCGTTTGTGATAGAAAATGGCGGCGGTGTACGCGGCGATACGAGTGAGCCGGCTGCGCCACTGATCTCCACTAGGTTAGGGTGGCTAGAACTGTTTCAGGTGTGAAAAGCGCGGCGCGTTTCCCTTGCCGGAAGTGGCACCGCTGCCCACCGATGCCGCCAGGGGCGCTGATGCTAAAGGCGCCGTCGCGCGGTCGCTGATCATGCACGGTGGAAAGCGCGCGGACCGCGTTTAATTGCGTGATTTGCGCGCTGTGCTTTGCTTTTGGGAGGCCGCTGAAGATGAAAATGGCTTCGCGATGGTGGTTTGTACACTCGATGAAGTTATGAGCTCCGAGTTCTGAAGAATTATTCACCAAGCAGAACTGCTTTCTTGCGCAGCAGACGACAACCAGTTGCTGGAATCACTTCGCTTTTTGTTTCTAAAGCAGAATTTGCGGAGGTGTGATTTAAAGGGAACTGGAGCACTCATCAGGTTCGATTTATGTGCTGGCATGAAAAGCTGCTGCGCATACGTTCACACGCTTTTCAAGAACGCGCTCGGCTGTTCGTTTGTAACATGAAAAGGAGTGCCAGAAGTTTGCTCCTCCCCCCTCCCTTCTTTTTCCGCGCCGCTAGAGCGGTTTCGCTCGCGCTGCTCTTTGCGTTTTAGTTTTAGTAAATTCTTTTGCTTTCAGCTGGGCTTCCTTCCTCAATAATGTGTGGTATTTTTGTTTCGCGTCACCAGCCGCCGTGGTGGCTGAGTGGTTATGACACTCAGCTGCTGACGCGAAAGACGTGGGCTCGATCCCGGCCATGGCGGTCGAATTTCGATGGAGGCGAAATTCGAGAGGCCCCCATACTGTGCGATGTCAGTGCACGTTAAAGAACCCCAGGTGGATGATATTTCCGGAGCCCTTCTCTACGGCGTCCCTCATGGCCTCGGTCGCTTTGGGACGTTGAAGTACATGAAATGGGAAGTGAGTGTTTTGCGTCAGCACCTTCTCTTGCCTCCTGCGATGGGGTTCGCTAAGGTACGCACGTCGAGTAGCAGCGGATAACAACCGAGCGACTAGACCTGCCTCTCAAGAGCTTCGATTTGAAGCCCACACGCTCTAAACAAAGCATGTAGATTTGCGCTGCTACTGTGTGGAAAATGGTTAACATATTCGGAAAGTGTTTCATGCTTTTCTTCTGCTCATTAGACCAATGTATGTCAGGACTACATTGTGTCGCAAACACGTTCGTCAGTGAAAGATTTAGTGGGTTTTTACGTGCCGAGGCCGAAAAGCAATAGTAAAAACGTAGTGGAGAACTCCGGATTAATTTTCCGCGGCGTGGAGTTTTACATGCGCTGCAATCTGAGCAAACGGGAATTCCCTTTTCAAAGAAACGCTCCCAAGAAGTGCAGCTCATGAAGCATAGAATTGGGACGAGAGCACTTCCACAGTAAAACAGCACAGTAAGAAAAAGACGCGTTTCTGGAAGAACACTTATTTTCAGTTGTTCATCCACGTACTATCAGCAAGAAATGAAACGCGAACAAGACAATTGAACCACGGACTGCAAGATACGCCACTCTTAGCCAGGAGCAGCTAAATACTAGTTCCTACTATTTTAATTTCGAAGGAGTGAAGACTCTTCTTCAGAAATGTTTTTCAACCTGGCTTGTATAGTTAAAATCCAGGAGCTAATATGTTCGCGTTTTTGTGTTGCTGTCCCAGTTTTCTTGTTCGCGTTTCATTCGTGTCTGATAGATACACAACAGCATGATAAGCCCGCTAAAGAACGCATGGCTTCACGGT
>JARKHS020005905.1:0-146472 GCA_030143305.2 Amblyomma americanum
GTAGTTGTATTTTACATTATGTTGAAGTAGAGAATATGAGAGCTACTTCATACCTGTACGATTCCAGAGCGCTCTTGTTAGTTTCCATGCATACTCTCCAGTCTGCCACTTTAGGTGCACGGTAACTCTGATGACCCTTTCCTCAGGCGGCATGTTTCACAGCATCAGCTGCGGGTGGGCTGTGCTACATTCTTCCATTCCGGCCGTACTCTCCCTTCTCCTTCCGCAGCAACCACACACCAGTTAGGCATTCCTCCGCTCACATCATACCCTCTTCCACGGCAACCACCCTCCAAGTGGTTCCCATGGCAGCTACTACAACATACTGCCGTAATACTCGCGTAGTGAACCCACTCACAATGAACCAGCCCCTGCTTTTGTCAGCCAGAATTTTTTTTTTTCAACCTTTAGCTTTTTGTAGCGGGTTCCTCGGTTTTTGCGCCGTCCCCAGCGCAGACGTTGGCAGCATGCCAAGATGCTGCCCGCAGCGGATAACATCATCACTTGTTTGTTTATTTTTTGAGGAGAGCTCCTGGGAAGGGTGGGGGGGAGGGGGCGCAGCGCTCTTGGCGAACTTGGCAGAGTGCCAGGACGTTGTGTGCTAAGGCTTGAACATTCTCATTACATGCTCGTCGCCATGCTATGTGTTTTTGTAGCAATAGCTACATTATGGTAGCATTTCAAGCCTTCAGCTGTCACGTGGTTGGTCACGTGATGCGGAGCAGCTGCTGCTACCGGCGACGCGGCACCTGCGAAACCGAGCTGCCACAGTTGTGCGCATGAGCCGTGTCATGTGGGACGAAGATGAAGATGGAACGCCCAGCAGAACGTAGCGGCGAAAGACTGACTTTGCAATTCAACTGAGCAAGTTCCACTCGGCCAGCTGTAGCTATCTCGCCACTCCAGGTTTAACCAGAGCTAAACCACCGCCAATTTTTTTAACCTCGCGTAAAAAACGCGCGCCTGACCTTCAGGGCTGGTGTTCAGCATGTTCGCGTTATCTCGCCGTGATTGGCCAGCGCCACCGGCTACCACAACATTGCCGGATCACGTCAAAGGGAACGATGCTAAACACCAGTGACACAACGTGTCTGACTACGTTTGTTTGTTGATGACAGAAGGACGGACCGAAGTATATGTAATCTTGACCCTTCCGAAAAGATCACTTGAAACATTTTTTTCCCGCGTAATGAACCCTTCCCCCAAACAGATTTCAGCTTTTCTGGAAAAAAAAAGTGGGTTCATTGCGCGAGTATATACGGTATACAGTAAAACCTCGTTAATTCGAAATCGCTTAATTCGAACTTCTGGTTAATTCGAACTGACGGCCGGGTCCCGGCAAAGCCCTTTGTATTTCAATGAGTCAAAACTCCCGATAATTCGAATATGCCGGTATCCACGTCGGTTAATTCGAACTAGGCGCCGATGGCTGGCATTGCTCCTCGCATATAGAAGTCACCTCGTAGCAAATGCAATGCGCTGAAAATTTTAAAAATGCAGAATGATGAGAAAAAAAAATAAGCCAGCACGCATGAGGTGAGACGTGAATTTCGTTGCCCGAACCAACCCTCCGGAGCATGCCGTAGCAGGTTTTCGCTGCCGGAGCGTCGAAGCATTGGCGTGTCTATTTTTGGCTGACACGCGGTCACGCGGGTAGCCACCCTACCGCGGGCGCCGCCTATGCTCCGGCCACGGTGGCTCCGGCGCAAGCCGTTGCAGCAGGTCAACTAAAGGACTACCTTGCCGATTACTCGCTCAGCGATGTGTTCAATGCAAATGAAACCGCGCTTTATTTTAAGTTGCTGCCGAACAAGACTGTCAGTTACAAAGGCGACACGTGTTCAGGCGGGAAGAGAAGCAAGGAAAGAGTGACGGTGTTGGTGTGCGCAAACGCGACTGGCACGGAACGGTGCCGCTTGCTAGTTATAGGCAAAGCAGCGAAGCCTCGCTGCTTTAAAGGGCTAAAAACTCTCCCTGTTGATTATACTTTCAACAGAAAGTCGTGGATGACGCGAGCAATTTTCACGGATTGGCTGCGCACACTCGACAGGAAGTTCGCGGCACAGAAAAGGAATGTTCTGTTGTTCGTCGACAACTGTTCAGCCCATTGCGACATCAGCGGACTGAAGGCGATCCGTCTGGCATTTCTGCCGAAAAACACTACGGCTGTGCTGCAGCCTGTGGACCTTGGGGTTATTAAAAACCTCAAAACACTGTACAGGCGCCACCCCCTAGAGCGGATTCTTGTGTGTATGGACAGCGGCAAATCGTACGACGTCAATCTCCTCGGAGCCTGCCACATGCTGGCAACATCGTGGAATGCTGTCAAGGCGGACACAGTCGCGAACTGTTATCGAAAGTGCGGCTTCATTGAAGGCCCAGAAGCCTGCAGCACGGCAGAGCTGGATTCTCAGTGTGATGACTCCGTCGCGCTGCACCCTGCCTACGCTGCTTTATCGGAGGGTGTTGACTTCCAGAGCTTCGTACACGTTGACAGCGGCGTGGAGACATCGGGGCCGTTAAGCGATGCCGAGATTATTGAAGCGGCCTGCGGTGACCAGATGCCGCACAACTCCGGCGCGGCGAGCACAGCTGACAGCGATGACGAGTCCGACGGAGGCGACGATCCATTGCCACCCCCGAGTGCATGTGAAACAGCGTCAGCACTCGATCTGGCTGCGCGCTACTTCTCCGCCGATGATAATTCGGACGCTGCGTTGGAGCTGTTGGGCAAGTTGCAGACGATGCTTGTCGAGTCACGGCAAAGAAAACGAAAACAAATGCGCATCACCGATTATTTTTCTCTTTGATATGCTTTGCCAATCTGCTGTTAATAAACATGTTTTTGAAGCATAGTGTCATATTTAATCATTAAGCTTGCTGCTTACGCGAATGCATTTTGATGTTAGCTCCAACCGCATAAACAAATTAACTTTATTTCCTTCGACATTCGGGCTCTATGATTTTAATTCGCGCAGTCGCCCGGCGCAAATGTGTAGTAGTGCGTAGTAAGAGATAACGATCTCAGATATGCCTGTTTTAGCTTCGGCCCGTGCTGCCGGGCGTGATGGCCGCTTTTTTTAGCGCCCGCTCGTTAATTCAAACTCCGCTTAATTCGAACAATTTTCCGGTCCCCCTCGAGTTCGAATTAACGAGGTTTTACTGTACTGTGTTACTGCGTACTATGACTTAAAGCTCTGGAAGGGCGCTTAACAGCTGTCGCTGCAAAATTTGCTCTATGTTTGATTGAACAATAACTGGCATTGTCTCTGGAAATGAGCTGCGGGGAAGCGAGAGATGTAATTGTCTTTGCTGAATATGCTCTTGCTGTTGCAGATGTTGCAAGCTGCCAAGGAAGATGCGTACCTGAAGAAGTTTGGCTCAGTTGAGTTTGTTCTGTGATTCAATGAACTTGTCTAGTAACTGAACAGTTGGCGTTTTTGTAACTGATTCAGTAAAGTGTTTTTTTTTTCCACATTTGATGTTTTGTGTGGGGGCCCATCCTGTCGAGCAATTCCACACCACACCAATTGTGCTGTCGAATGCTACATCAGGTGGCATTGCTACACCAGTCTAGGAAAATGTGTGTGCATGTGCAACAGATGTGCAAACTTCATCGCCCAAGCCCGAGGGATTGAATCCTGGCTGTGGCGACCACATTCAACAATGGTGAACATACCCGTATGCCAGCAGTGCCAGTGCACATTAACTCTGTTACCACGCCACTAGGCTTCGATCACCGGTGATAGAAAAATTCAAACTGCTACGACAGTGCGACTGCGATCGTTACAGACTTGATGAGTCATCCAGTTTGTTGTTCTCACATTGAACTTTCATTTCCTGCGTAACTTGTATTTTTGCCGTAAGGTGGTAATCTTTGAAATGTGCTTGAAGTTGAGGATGCAGGCGTCAAAAGTCTGTAACGGCATGTGCTCAAAACAACCCCATTGCATGCAATTCTGCTCGTTTATATTTCTGAAAGCATTGTTAGATTGAGGAGTCATGCTTCTTCCCCAGTCAGTTTGGAAACCAGCTGAATAAGCTAGCAGAGCATTGATAGTGGTGAAATATGTGTCCCTGTGAGTGAAGGTGTTTATTAAAAGAATGTTTCCTGAATTGCCTCACAAGCAGTCCAAAAATCGCTGGCTACATCAGCGCTGCAGCACGACTATTCAGACAAAGCAGTATGCACACATACGTAGGGCATGGCAAAACTTGGCGTATCCCACAAGCTAAATGCAAAGTACATGCAGCTTCGCTGTGTCATCGCTGCTGGTCATTGAAAATGTGCGGACGTACGTCGGGCCCAAATTCTGGAACTGGCTGTGCATGAAAGGTTCTCTCGGGCACCTTGCTTGAGCATGTTCATGGGTCGGCAGTTGGTCAGGATTTGGTCAGCACCCCAATCCAAATCGAGCAGCGGAAATCTCCATTCAAGAATGTCAAAGATAGGGAAAGTAACAACAACGTGCTTTAATGCTTGGACTGTTCATAGATTAGTAACTTCTTCAACGCTCATTAGATGTATGGCACTGCACTGTGTTTTGTTGTCCGTGATGTGGCACCTATTCTTCCCCGAGGGCACTGTGCCGCCACAGGGCTAGGTGCTTGTCGTAGAAGGAGCATGAAGCCAGGGTGTCGGGCTCTGCCCAGTCGATTCCGTAGACCATGGAATGGTGACCGTTGAAGGTACACAAACGCTCCAGGACATCTGCACATATTGTTCAGTTGTGATGATCACTTGAAAATGCTCATGAAATCTTGCTGCGGGCAATGACCTACAGGTTACATGTTACAACAATCAGGAGAGTACAATACCCTCACAGAAGTTACAATACGCAACAGCAAATACCATCAACACATTTTAAAATTTTCTTTTTGCAGTCTTTTTTTCTCCACTACAAATCGCAGTCGACCTTTCGTTCTGGCGGGAAAGGAAGCAGAAGTGTCGCTCTTTTAAATGAGATCAAAGTTGCAGCGCTGCGCCAGCTACTTCTAACGTGACAAGCAATGCAAAAAGGGCATTTTCTAACGGATTTCCACAAACTGTCTTGTCAAGATTGCATCTTCACGTGTCAATTTCTCGTTAACTCTGCGTATTCAGCCATGAAACTTTGGAATAAGATGAGACGTATCCAAAAAATCGAAAAATCGATTTTTTTTTCCATGATTTTTCGGCCCCAATGACCCGTGTCCCCTCTTAATGCTCACAGAAGCATGCATGGAGGTGCCTCCTTTTTTAAGTGTATTGCAAGCATTTGTGTGTAGCAGCATGTTTCATAGAGGTAGCTGGAAAAGCATTTCATAACCCACTTTATACTATTGAATTCCATTTTCACAAAGTGAAGACTAAGATGGAAAAAAAAATAGTGAAAGACATTGCTCAATTACAAAACAATCGGGAAAACACACAGGCACATGAAAGAGCAAAGACAAGCTGATACAGGTTCAAGCGGTGTAAGAGGGAACTCTTACTTAGCATGCAGTCAGTAACTGTTCTTTTCCGAGTGTAAACCATGCTTATTTATCTTTTTTTTTAAGTGGACCTCTACACCTGTGATCCCTTTAGTGCCTTTCCAAGTTATAAAAATTCAATTCTTTAATATGAGCTTACTGTTTCAGTGTAATCAGGGGTGGGATTACAGTTGACTATAGGAAAACGAATGGCGATGATTATTTAGCATTCAAGATGATCAGTTACACAATCTCAAAAAGCCGATGATGATGACGTCATACCTGTAGCTATACACCGGTTGTACTGCCACATATTCATGTTCCCTCTCGTGCGTTAGCCAAGCCCAGCAGCAAATAGTGAAGGGCACAGCTCCAGTCGTCTATGTAGTCTCAGTACTATCAGGTGCACTGGCATTCATTTTCAACACTAGCTACGCACACAAGTAAATTCGGGAAAGTGCGTGCAAGCCGTGAATGCAGTGCATTACCTGTGGAGTTGTGAGCGAGTACACAAGCCCCGCCGTGCATAGCAGCAACAGCCAGTAGGTGGCGGTGCTGTCCACTGCCGGACTTCCAACGAAGCCGCCAGGCACCGCCTCCGGCCTGGCCCTCGGCCAATGGAGTCGAGAGACTTCGACTGTCCCAGAGCAACACTTTCTCGTCGTAGCTGGGCAGAGTAACGCTGTATTCACTTCAGGAGCCAGCACACAAGGGCACAGGCAACTGAGATATTCCTTGCTGGTGCATAGCACTCAAGCTAATACTCTAGCATGTGGTCACCTTAGAGCTTTCATATTTCTGCAAACTTGGCTATTTATTACATAATTTTTCAAGCTAGTTGTAGCTCTTTCTGAGCATAACAAACTTAATTTACAGTCTTCTGATCTGAAGGCAAGCCTAAAATCCGTACTGTTGTATTAGGCATACATTTGCAAAAATCCTGTGTGAATCTGCACTTCTCTTTGAGTAGCTATGCTTGCAGGCACAAGGAGTACTCCGCTGCCACGGTGGTTCAGTGGTTATGGCGCTCGGCTGCTGACCCGAAAGACGCGGGTTCGATCCCGACTGCGGTGGTCGAATTTCGACGGAGACGAAATTCTAGAGGCCCGCGTACTATGTGATGTCGGTGCACGTTAAAGAACCTCGGGTGGTAGAAATTTCCAGAGCCCTTCACTATGGTGTCCCTCACAGCTCGAGTCGCTTTGGGACATTGAGCCCCCATAAACCATAAACAAGGAGTGCTCCATGCATTTGAACAGAGTTTACATGCAACTTTCAGATAAGACGAACCTGCCCGATGCCAGCATGTGCTCTTCGGAGGGGTGCGGGGCAATGGATGTCACCCCCATGGTGTGCCTGCAGCAGTGACAAAGCACAATGCAGGGTCTTCTAGCAAACTTTTACAGCTTCAATGTCCTATTGCTTTCAAGCACTGAAAGTCCCTTTCACACAGTTCATCAGGTTGTTCAACACTATGGGTTGTCTTTATCGCAGCTTTTAGTGACAGTTAATGCGCACTCATTCTCGGCTTCAGAGTGATGTGCTGCATTGTCGAATTGCTTTGAAAATGTAACTGTTTGGCAACCTTTACCTATACTGAATATAATACCTGTAAATGCAGCACATTCCAGTGCTGCCTTGCCAGTGCGAATGGACCAAACGGATCTGGACGTCTCTTACATTAAACATACTTTATAATGGCCCATGCAATAACAATGTGAGACAAAATATCTGAAATGTCTTTAGATTGCTTGCCCCTGCATTGCAAAAGTGTAAAAAAGTACATGGTAGAGTTATCAAGAAATATATTAATTTATACATAAAATTAATGAATTCCACTAATTCCTTAGCTTCCAAAAACAATACTACATACGTGCTTGGCTAAGCAAACAATGAATCGACAAAATTCAAAATCATTTCGTCGCCACCTCGTGTACCAGTATGTCCTTGAAATTCTGGACTGTTTCACTGGGAGGTTGCAGTTCTACAGTGAGCGATCTAAAAGCAAACCTGTGCTTATGGCACCTAATGCATTGACTCTGCTCTGATAAATACTTTGGGAAAGGCAGTTTGTGTAATATATTATGAGGACTTGGTATTCTTTTCCAAGCAGAAATGTAAATCAATCGCATCTGTAGAATCTGTATTACTTGTTGCACTTAGAGCATTTCATGGCTAAACATAATCAAATGGAAGGTGCACCACGAATGGTGCACGGTTGCTGGAGCTGCCCTCGACAAATGTAAAAGTTGCATTTGTGGGGTCTCTTTTGTGCCTTCAGCTTTTTTTGTCTTCTTGTTTAGCCCTCTCATCTTTCTTGACAAAATGCGATGGTGTTAAGTGCAGCTGCAGAGCTTGCTTTAGCTACCTGCGAAGGGTGCGTGTCGCCTGTGTGGGACAACGTTGGTCCCAGCGGCAAAGCCGGCAGTCATCCCCTCCTGCAAACAGATAAACATTTCGGGGTTTCAGTTATTTGGATTTTTGGCCGTGTAGTGTGCCACAGTTAACATTCGTCAAGTTACCAGGGGATGACAGTGGTATTTATAAAAATTTCTATGAGTGTCAAGAGAGTTTCAGAAAAGTAGGGACTAGAAAGAAAAGATCAATGCAGAGCAATCATTGGTACAAACTAAACTGACTAACAGCCCCACTAAAGAGATTGTTAATTTAATTTACCATTCAAGGCCCATGACAAGTGAGCAACAGAAGGTGAAATAAAGTATATAGCAGAAATGAGAACTCTCCATTGTCATAACCTGCAGCACAAATGTGACAATTGCAGGAAGTGGAGTACAAAATGACACACCTTCAAGGCTGACAAATGGCATCTCTGTAAAAAAAATTGGCTGTGGTTCAACCCAGCTGAACCTCGTTAAGACGAGTGAAGCTCGATTAAGGTAAGCACACGCCACACGTTCTTATATAGTAAATGACACGTCACGCGATTTCCGGCAGTTGCAAGAGTGCTGTCAGCTCCTCGTACACAGCAGTGGCGAGGTGCAGCGATTCGCATGATTCGATAGTTGCGAGGCAAGCGGGCACAGTCGGTTCAACGCGTGCAGCTTTGGCGAGGCGTGGCAAGTCACGTGGCATGACGTCAGAGCTAAGCCTCTGCTCTTCTTGGTTTGAAGGTCAAATTTCAGAGCCACACGACCTTCAGCACTGTACGGGAGGAGTAGAGCTTTGGCTCTAAAACAAGTATCTAGCAGCCGGCCTGGAAGCAATAATTATTACTACAGAAGTGAATGTACCCTTACCGGTGTAGAAGACATGCGGCTGGAAGGCGTCCCACACCACACACCAGGCCTCAAAGCCGTGACACTGTATCTGCGCGACCGACTCTAGGGAGGCCGGGCCATGACTCAGAAGTGACACGCTCCCGTCGGAACAGCTCACGGCCAGGCCCTTTCCCCTGCATTGTCGAACACCAACTTCAAGCATCTACTGCTTGCCACTGCTTGAGCCGATTCTCATCACACAGGTGGTTAGCTACCTTCAGTCTGATTTAGGCAGTGAAGAAACACTACCACCTGATACTGAAACATGCATGAAGCAAGCATAAATTACTCTCGCAAGATCTTCTCAGTAGCCCTGTATAAAACACTCGCAACATGCCGGCCTCAGACAGACCAAATCAGGCATCAGATACAAAATTAATGAAACAAACTCTGCCTTACGGATGAACTTGATAGAGATGTCCACAGTGAACCTATCGCTGTGACCGACGTGTTAAATGTTTCTGTAATGCGGCACCATGCACTTGGGTAGCATTTGAGGCTATGCACCGTGAAAGGCAGTTTGCCAAGCACACTTTTGGGCTAAGTAGATGACCTGGCGGGAAAGGATAACATACCCAGGTGCCCAAGCCACGGACAGAGCCAGGCAGCTGGCAGCGGAACAGGAGGCCACGGCCTCCAGCTGCTGGTCTTTCAGATGGAGCACCCTTGCAGAGCCATCCGAGAGAGCAGCTGCCAGCAGGTCCTTCTCCCACTTAATGTCGAGCACGCCTGGCAGGGGACCCAAGCTGCATATCTGTTGGACATCTCCTCTGCCGAGCCAGTGGAAGGCGTTCAGCGCACCCTCACGCTCGCACACCTCCTGTAAAAACGTGCAGATGAAGAGCCTGCGCTCTCCAAGATTCTGAGACCACTTGAACATGATTCTAGATCTGGAAGCTGTTCAACAGTAATGCGAGGACAGGTGGCTACTAGGAGAAACGAACGAAATGAGCGCCAACTTTCAGCCGAAATTCCGGTCTTACCATAAAGTGTCCACTCAATTCTCTCGTCACTATCGTCACTCTGTTCTCGAATTTACTACCAACTAAACCTGCAATTCTGCTCCATTTGAGATTAGCTTGATACAGAGAATATTGCTTCCAGCCCCGACAGAAGTGCAGAAATAACTGTCCTGTTTTTTTAATGTGTTAGTATTACCATCGTCACTTCGGTCAAAATCTGTCCGTCTAGTGTCGTGCTATGCCACTACCTTTTCACGATCCAGAAGCTGCCACTCGCCACCAACCAGGCCACTTCCACCCTAACAAACATATACCCACCTGCACCTTTCAGAATGGCCTAGCCACCACCCATCCCACCCGCCAGATGCCCCCACCCATGAGAAGCCCATGCAGCACTGCAACATAAAAGCAGCAGCGGAGTAGAACTCAAAGCCACAACAGGAATGTGATCCTTGTAGCAGCGAAATATGCAACTAGTACTGCTAAAACAGAACTATCGCATCACCTTGTATGAATGCCTGTGCATTTTTTCTTCAGGTTTTTGCACAGGCTGAAGTCAGCTGGATGCATTTTTACTGCATTAATTTGGCATAATGTAAAGGTCTTATGCTTTGCCTTGTGTTGCACAAGGCCAGTTCCAGATGGCTGAAGTCAGCTGGATGCATTTTTACTGCATTAATTTGGCATAATGTAAAGGTCTTATGCTTTGCCTTGTGTTGCACAAGGCCAGTTCCAGATAACGGGTCACTAAAATAAAGATAACAGTTGACGCAATAGCTTTGACAAGAGTGCTTGTTTTGCAGCTTAGTTCGCTAACTATGCAAGCATCAAAGGAAAAACTGCCAGCCCTTTTCCGTGTTTTATTTTAGTGCATTGTCAAAATGGAATGTTACTTCCATGTCCATTAATTCTACAGCTGCTGCTGTGACATGTGACGAGATGTAACTAGAGGTGTGATAAAAAGTTAAGTCGTGGCAGTTCAGCGGACTTAAGCTTCTCAAGGTTAATGATCACTGTCGTATCTATGTACTAACCGTTCGGTGCTTATGATCGCAACGGAATATTGGTGCTAAGCACGTACGAGGCCAAACTCACTCGCACAGTGATTCGCTATGTAAATGTGTATGTACATAGACACCTTTAGTGCTAAAGCGGTACTTAACACTGTCCCAACCAAGAATCTTGCATGAAGCATCGGAGTAACTCTGGTAAGCTCAGGCTAGCCCGGAGGACCGTGTCAGCTGTAGCCAATGGGAGGAGGTCGTCGCGCCAGCTTCGGCCGAGTGGGAAGGCGCCCGTGTGCTGTGCGATGACAATGCACGTTAAAGATCCGCAGGCGGTCGAAATTATTCCGGAGCCCTCCACTACGGCACCTCTTTCTTCCTTTCTCTCCCTCCTTTATCCCTTAATTCCCTTACGGCGCGGTTCAGGTGTCCAATGATATACGAGACAGATACTGCGCCATTTCCTTTCCCCAAAAACCAATTATTAAGAGCGTGTGTTAAGATGGCAAGAGTGAGAAACGCGGTTGCGTGTACATGCCAGAAAGGCGAGGCGGAGAACGATCGCATGCTTTGGCACGTCTAGCTACTGGCTTCAGTACGTTAAAACCCTACCACTTTTTTACAGCAAATTTTGACGAAGCCCATTCACAATTAATACCAATTTTGAATAAATACTGGAGCACTGAAAAACTCGCGGAGATGCAGTGCCGCGTGAAACTCTCTCGCCTCTCTCGAAGCGATTCTGACGAAGTTTAATTTTGCCGCTTGCAGGGAGACCACTAGCGATTTCACGCCGTCTCACGCACCGCAGCGGAATGACATTGGACATAATTACGCTGATGGCGATGGCGAGAAGCCTTACTTCGTTCAGTCTGTACATTCCAACGACGAAGACATCGGGCCTAGCCGGGCAGAACTCGACGCTGTCAGCCGGCAGGTCGAGGTCAGTAGACCACAGTTCAGCTGGTTCCACCATAACTGTACAGAAGTGTAGTATTTTCCGATAGTTATAGCAACTGTCGGCCTAGCGCGATCGCGTTGACCGCGCTAAAAGTTGTGTGTGTGTGTGTGTTGTCGCCGTACAGACAGCCAAGCATAAATGCACGTCTATCGACACATGCGGCCATGTGGCATGGTATGATGGTGAGCAATGAGCTTGAATGAACACGACAAATAAGCACATGCTGAAATGAAGCGTAGCACTGTAGTAATGGTAGTAGGGATAGCAAAAAATCCAAATTTCTTGTCGCAAATACTGCCAAAGCAGATGTCCTGCCACCTACTTGCAACAAAATTATCTCGCGTCACTAATCATCCCAACATAAAATTTGAGCCGGCTGGTTTGTCTACCTCAATGTAGGTGACGCGACAATCGGTGAATCTACCAAACAGGTCCGCTATGGTGCGGAGAAGTTTTGTTTTCGGATTGCGAAGCCGGCCATCTCCTGCGTCGTCTGCTCGCCAATGCGGGCGCCGCGAACGCTTTTGCCGGCGTACAATACGTTGACGGCGTGATCAGAGACGGTTATTGTATTTTGTAGGTTGTCATGTTTTGGCTGATGGCGACACCAATCAACTCTGCTGAATGAGAGCGATGAGAGTTTTCGTTTTTTTTTTTTTTTACGTCTGAGCGCTCGCCAGACTCCAGCAGCCTCAGACCACCTACTTGAACCGACCGACATAAGATGTTTAGTAAAGGTTCCTCGCGCTTACAGTGACAGTCTTGCATTCCTACGCACCTTTTGATCAGACAAAATGCTCTGCGATCCCAGTATCGTAACAGGTGTCGAGACAGAAACGGAATGCAAAGTGAAAATTAATACGCAACGCTGCAGTCGGCTTGTGCAGGATTTGTAGCGCACACCAAAGCATACAAAAAAAAAAAGACAAATGGTTGAGCGGATGCATGCATACATTGATGCGCCGATTGCTTCTCAAGTAAGCTACATTCTACAGTAAGCACCGTTCGCTCCCGCCGGCTGTTCCGACACGGCGCGAGCTAGTGAGGCCAATCTACATCGGCAAGGCGAGGAGGCTCATTAGCGGCAGAAGAAGCGCGCGTGCGTCAGTCGCGGCTGGCCACCATGGGGAAGCCAGCCGTGCTGCTGTCATGGCGGCCGCGAGGTCGGGGCGGAGGAGTTTTGCTGCTGCCGTAGGCGTCACCGCGAGTCGCGACCACCGTCGGGCGGGCATGCTGCGTGGCCGCGGCGGCAATGTGGGCCGCTAGTCTAGGCGCGACATGGGCTCGGCCATGGGCAAGGGCGCCTCCCTGCTCGACAGCCTGCCGCCCAACCAGTCGCTGCACGTCGTGATGCTCGGCCTCGACTCGGCGGGCAAGACGACGGCGCTGTACAGGCTCAAGTTCGACCAGTATCTCAACACGGTGCCCACCATCGGCTTCAACTGCGAGAAGATCAAGGGCACCAGCGGCCGCGCCAAGGGCACTAGCTTCCTCATCTGGGATGTGGGGGGGCAGGACAAGCTGCGCCCGCTGTGGCGCTCCTACACGCGCTGCACGGACGGCGTCGTCTTCGTGCTCGACTCCGTCGACGAGGAGCGCATGGAAGAGGCGCGCCTCGAACTGCAACGCGTGGCGCGGGAGAACCCGGGCGTGCCGCTGCTGGTGCTCGCCAACAAGCAGGACCTGCCGGGCGCCAAGGAGCCGCGCGTCATCGAGCGCCTGCTCGGGCTGCACGAGCTCTCCGCCAGTCACCTGTGGCACGTGCAGCCCGCCTGCGCCATCATCGGCGAAGGGCTCGACGAGGGCCTCGAGCGCCTCTACGACATGATCGTGCGCAGGCGGCGACTCGCCAAGCAGGCCAAGCGCAAGCCGCGCTCCTAGGACTACTACTCCCCCGCCCAGTCCGGTGTGTGTGTGTGACTGACTGCTGAGGTGCTGTGTGCGCGATGTCGTGCTGCAGCAGCAGCCCGGACGGACGTCGATAATGTAATTTTACCTCGCAGGGTGGTGCCGCCGCCCGCCGGAGTGCATTGCAGCAGCAGCAGCTCTTCCGAGAAACTTGGCCGCTGCGCCCGTCACCGCGTCGTGCTCCAGTTTCTCTCCCGGCGGGTTGGTGCGCGTTCCGAAGTGTTCCTGTTTTGCAACCCCCCCCCTCCACCCAGCAACAACAACAACAACCTGCCCTCCACGCCGTGTGGTGTCGTAGTCATATTTCTTCCCATCGTGTTCCGGGGGCACAGCTGAGCTTCCGCTGCCGGTCGGCGTGCTGCTCGACGACGCGCGTTGTATGTATGTATACGCACAATTATTCGCTACGCCGCCTCCGCAATAAAAAAAAAAAGAAAAAGAGCGAGCATGACCCATTGATTTCTTTTCCGGCGAACCGAGTGCCGGTCACGTGCCCTGCGTGGTGCTGCTGTGGGCGCTAGCAGCAGCCGGTCGTTATGGTGATGGGGGACAACAAATCTCGTAGGTCGTCTGCATGCCTCCGTGGTCGGTCGGGCTGCGTGCGACGCATACCGCGGCCTGCTGTGGCGTGTAGCAACAGGTTCAGCCTGCACGACGCGGGGCCCGGCTCTGCTCCACCGCCGGTGAGGTGCAGCAGCAACTGGCATTATTGCGACACGCGCGCAGTCTGCTCACGTGTGTGCACCCCCTTCTATACACTTCATACCCCCACGTCGTCCGCATGTGTGCACACTGCGTGAATTGGTTCTTTGTTTGGTGGTTTCCTTTTTTATTGCCTGCTGCTCGCAAAGCGAATGTGTGCAAGCGTAGAGTTTGCGGTGCAGTGTTGCGCCTTGTGTGTGAAACCGCAGAAGACACGCCGCCGCGCGCGCCGCTATAGTTAGGTTTGTCTTTGGGTCACGACCCTGATGCAGTCGATAGTGGGTTGGGGTATGAGGAAAGGAAAGGCGCGGTAAACATTGTGGGGATACAAACAGAAAGAGCACGCGTTTTTTTTTTTTCCTCACAAACAACAAAGTAAATCCCGGCTTTTGCTGACTGAAGGCGGCAAATTTACTTGGAAGATTTACTTGGTACTGCTGGTTGACTGGTGTCTGTGGCCTTCATCCCCCACCTGCACATTGCCAGCAGTGCACTGAAGTGCGCTTGCAGCGCCTTACCACTTGTTGCGCTAGATCCAGAAACCATGAAAGCTCCACTACAACTGGCTGAAGAGCTGGCTTTATATGACGTTGACCTGGACCAGTTTTCTGGGCATGTCCACTGTATAGGTGGTGGACAATGGTGTTGGAAGGGAGTGCTTCGCAGTGAGGGCATTTCTCCGGTGCAGAAATCTCACTTCGCCACTGGTGGCGAACTGCAGGCGTAAGGACCATCACTCCGACCCGCAGTCGCCTCTGAGAGACCTCCTCCACCCGTGATAGGTTGAGGGGAAGGGGGTAGGTACACGGAGGAATGAGAGCACGTGTACGCTGCATGAGTGAGGCTGAAGATGTTAAATGCATCAGAAGCGGATCTGGTGGCAAAGATGTAAGGGGAGTTTGTGGCAGGTCTGTTACACGAGAAAGCATGTCAGCTACGATGTTATGGACATCTGTGCTAGCTATAGCTCTTGAACCCAGTGGATGAGTATAGGAAACGGGTAGGATTGACAAGCAGCATGTATGGCCTGGGAAACCTGAAGGGTACCACGGACTTTCTTTAGAGACTTCAGAGCTTTTTGAGAATGAGTAAATATTAGCACCTGGTTATAAGGAGGGTTGGCAGTTAAAGCTGCGATGGAATTTAAAATCGCTTCCAGTTCGAAGGCAAGAGGAGATGGAAGTGTCAGTACAGTAGGTTTTGACCACTTTTCAATGGCTTCGTGCGGAAACAATATGCGAGGCACCAATCAAACAAATGACATAGTGCTTGGGACTTTAGCACCATTCGAACGGATAACACGTAGTACGTGACTCCCAATCCCGCATTTGACATGAGGGCGCTGTGATCCCTTTTCCTTTAAAACCCCTTGATTTTCCTTCTTCTACGTACCGAGCTGGTCTCCCAGTGACAATGCTACTCATGTGCTAATTATAGTTGGATACAACTCAAGAACAAAGCGAAAGATGCCCCTCGAAGGAGGCCTTGCAGCCAATGGCGTCAACCGATTTTCATGCTCTGGTTAATTCGATTAAACTGCGGATACTCCGCATTCATCCGCCACCCCCGACGATTTCACGCTGGCAGGTCCAAGAGGATCGGTCAAGAAGGAGATTCGATCGACGCCTTTGGCTGGAGGGCCTCCTTTGACGGGCACCTGCCGCTTCGTTCTTGAGTTGTATCCGACTATAGCAGGTTCAAGAGAGCTACGACGTAATGACAATCAGCTGCCGCCATTGGCTGGAGGGCATCCATTGAAGGGCATTGGCCACGTTCTTGAGTTGATTGCATTCGCGCACAAATTTTTATAGCAATGCAGCAGAGGCTAGGCGGGGAAGGGAACGAGACCGTCCTTTGTTTCCGTGCCGTCGGTAGTGGGTTGTTCGGGCTAGTGGTGTGGAGAGGGGAAGATTGAGAGAAGGAGCGGGTTCGCTAGTGCTGAGCAGTCCATTCTCCATGGTAGGGGAACAAAGGGCCCTCCCTTTCCTGCCTAACCTCTACTGCAATGTCATAACAAGCTGTCCGAGAATATAGCGTCGATCCCGAAATCATTCGACGTCTTCTCCAGTCGTCCGTGTTCAGGCAGCCCTAAAAATAATGAAAAAAAAAGAAAGATGCCTCAACTTGTGCCGCTGCAAATCAATGGGCTTTACTCAATAATAAATATAAACAAATTCGTCCAGGCGATCACGGGTGGCATTTTGTACACACGAAGGTGAAAATAAAATATCGGGAGAGTCAACGCACTGTAAATGGAGCAGCAGCGTGGTTCGATGACATGATCACGGCGGCGTGAACATTCTATTTTTGGATTAAGCTCTGCTTTTTTCATCCGTGGTTATGATCTTAGCTTCACTGCTCACTACTTGTGGTTAATCGAATCGCCGTATAATGAGATATATATACAGCTGTGATTTATAGCGCATCATATCAAGTCATCGGTTAGAAGTTGGCTCACTTTTTTTTTTGTCGGAAACAGCGACTCTTGGTTACGTCAGACCTTCCAGCTGTGCAAGAGAGCACGATGTTGGGCTAGTCCGTGCATTTCCAGGTAGCGAAGTGATCGCAAATGCAACCACAAGATAGGAGACAGGGACAGCGCTTATCCTGTGCTGTTTGCGCTCATCTATCTGGAAAAGGTCAAGCTGGGACGAACGAAGGCGCAAGTGATGTGCGATCTGCTGCAGCCGGATGCAACTCCAGAACGAAGCGGCTTGTCGCCGTCAGAGGACCCCCTTCCAGCGAATGGCGCCGGGCGATGCTCATGGCCCTGCTAGTGTGACAGTGCAGGGAGTGGCAGATGAAAGACCTTCCCTCTATGGTCGGGGATAGTCCCTATACCTACATTGTCACGCTAGAAGGTTCCTGAGAATCGACCGACGCCACTGGCTGAAGGGGAGGCCCTTTGACGGAGAAAAGCCGCTATGTTCTCGAGTTGTGTCAGACTATGGTGCCTTCTAGCAGCCTCCAACACGTTGGCTTTCAAATATTCTGCTCCATATCCTGATGCCCCAGCAGAGTGCGGGCGCGATATCGTCTTCGGAAGGGTGAACAATTAACGCCCCCCCCCCCTTACGCACACACACACACACACCAGTTCTGCTAATGTTGGCCGCAAAACACACCTCGATTGCCGCTAATTAGCGTGGCATACAGCCACAGCCCACAAAGTTGAACGATAACTTTTTTAGTATTTTTGTATTTTCAGCTTTTAGCATCGTGTCTTCAATATTTTAGAACAGGCAATTCTGGTATAAACGAGCACGAATAGCATTAAAGAGAACATGCGTGCTACCATGCTGCTGCAGTCATAAGCACATTTTCTTCGGTTAATTTCCTTACGAAGGAATGACTTTCGCTTTTCAAGTTCGACGCAGAAAAATTAAATTTGTTACTCAGTGCCAGCAACGCGTTGCCTTCTCTGTTGTTCGCGATACTAGCAGGGTACCGCGGCAACTGCTTGTTGTTGTGTTGTACGCAGGTCTTTCTGTCACAGCAAATAAAAAGTTGGTCGATTTGCGTAGTTAGGCCAAATGCGAATAATTAGGTGCGCTAGCTAGCACTTCGGTTTTCACTTCGGTTCCGGTGTTTGGATAGTGATCAGTGATTTCCCTATCTAAGTACTATAATATCTAAGTACTATAATACCCCACTGATAAGAACAACACATTAAAAAAAACATTCCCCTATGCACCTTGGTTTCGGTGACTGTCGGCTCCCTTCATAAGTTTGTCAAACGGGCCCCTCATTTCCTTTGACTTATCTGCTATATATATATATATATATATATATATATATATATATATATATATATATATATATATATATATATATATATATATATATAAACTTATGGAGCTAACAGTCACCGAAACCGAAGTGCGTAGGGGAATGTGTATTTTTTATTTTTTTATGTGTGTAGTGCTGATTAGTGGGATGATAACACTTCGATTAATCTATTGTTCTAAAAAAAATTACTTATAAAGCAGCAGAAAAAACAACACACACACACACACACATATATATATATATATATATATATATATATATATATATATATATATATATATATATATATATATTAAGAAGTCTGCAGAGATAGGGTGTCCGCAGCACACGACACGGTTAACTGGAGAGATATGGGAGAGACCTTTGTCCTGCAATCACCTGGGTTGGTTTTCCACAACCCGGTGGGCAGGTGGGCGCCCACAAAGCAGGCTTCAGACAAACACAACGGCTAAATGCGGGGAATGGCCACTGTAAGTGCTAGCAACTGTTGATGCCTTTACCGGAAGTGACGTCATTTCCATTCAGCCAATGGGACTGCTCCCGTCTGGTGACGTCTCCTCCCTCCAGCGAATGAGAATATTCCGATTTGGTGACGTCACTTTTCCTCCAGCCAATGGGAGAATTTTACGACCGACGACGCATTCGCCTCCATGGGGTTTTAATTCCGTCGCATTAAATATACGTCTGAATACCAATGGCACAGCTTTATTTAAAAAAAACAAATGCAAAAACTGAGCGGACGCTGTTTTCCAGAAACATCCATTAGTTGAAGTTCATTCACATTTTCCCGAACAATATGTGAAATTTTCTTGTCTAAAAGCAGTCAATGCACTTAAAGCGGGTCGTGGAAACCGCTTTGCGGATCGATCGATTATCGGTATAAATGTCGACTGACATTTCCAATAGCACAGGGCTGTCTCTAAACGGGCGTGAATCTTCCAGAGTCGACAGCTGCTACAGATGTTCGGGAAGACAAGAAGTTTCGACCACTTCGTCGCTCGCATTTCTCTGTATATGTATTTTCAAATCGATCTTCCTGTGTCTCTCTGCCGTCGCCTCGTCGCGTTGTTTTCGCCTTGGGCACGCAACATTCTACTCTATGCCACGACCGCCGAACAGCCTGACGTGACGGCGTCCCACAGAGGCGGGTTCTTGGAGGAACAAAAGCATATGCTTCTACATACGCGAACAAAAGCTTGTCGCCGGAGCGGCTGCCATCGACGCATAGCTTTCTTGAATAATAGCTGGGTGACACGTGACCGAGGAATGTCGATGATGCAAGGTGGCCGCGTACCGGTGGGCCGTGACACAGAACATGCCGTTCGACCTGGCTCGGAGAGGCCTCGCCACCGCATCGACCGATAATGTTGCCCTTAGTCTCGAAGCGGTGCAGTGTTATGAAAGCCGCAGCTGACCTCAACCAATCGGAGGCCGAACTGGCAGAGCTGTTCGTGCGCGAGAACGGCGTGGATTGGCCGCGAGTCCCACGCACTGGCCAGTCAGATTAGCCACAGTGAGGCACCAGCCAATCACGCGCGAGCAGCGCTGCGAGTTGTGATTAGGCGAAGACTATATGTGCCTTTCGCATTGCTGCATGGTTTCAAGCGATGAGGAGAGCAGAAAGCATTTAGCTGCGTCCTGTAGCGTGTCTGATTCCCATTGCTTCGTTGGCGTGCAGTTTGTGCAGTGGAGTGCATAGACCGCCGCTTGCAGATTGAACGCATAGCCAGTCACATCTAGCTGGCAGAAGACTCTCTTCTGGCATACCATTAGCTTTGAGCTCGCATGTTCTTCAAAACATGACACCTGTTGGCAAAGTCGCACACATCGGTCGGCCGCACGCTTTTGATTCTGTAGCGGAGATGGCCGTTCATATTTGGAGGTTACAGTAAAACCATATTCCGCCTTTATGGATGTTATATATACACAACACCAAATGTCCCGAAGACGTCCTCAAATAGTCCAAAGGTTTTCATCCTGAGTACCTTTTTGAATGCACCGCGGCCAAATTTCACCCTTATAAGGATGTCCACAGCTTGCAAGTACGTTGCTGGATGACGCGAGGATGGAAATTTCATAAAGGACCTATCGCGGGACAATATTGTTTCATTGAACTGAATTCAAGTCAGCTCTTATCTTCTGCACGCGCCTGTCATTAAATCAAAACTGCAGTTGAGAATTAAATTCGTCTACAACAGTGATGCAATCAAGAGAATCACTAAGACACCGGAAATGTTTCGAGCATTTATCTTTTAAAATGTGTGTGCTGTTTAATCAGGTCTTTCTGACCGCGTGTTTCTGATGGGGTCGTAGTGCTATATTTCTGGACCACAGTGCTCGAGCGGACCGCTGTCAAGCAAATGAATCAAAATTTCGGAGCATGTAGTGGTTTTCAAAGCCATTGCTTGCACTGAATCGAAGCCGCATAGATTCACGAGCGATAAAAGCCTGAGCACCGTGTCTTTTAGAAGGCAGCTTGCTCAACATTTCTTTATTGTTCCGCAACACACTGCTCCGGCGCTAGACAAGCCTGCTCACGTCTGTACTTGTCTGAGTTTGCCATTGAGGAGGCAGAATAAAGTCGAGAGATTTATAGCCGTAGACGCACGGAAAGACTACGCGAACAATGCGTGGGCACCTACAAAGATTCTTGCTGCACGTGGCCAAAAATTTTGTTTTTGTCAGCATAAAAGGTCCCGCCGCGGTGGCTCAGTGGTTAGGGCGCTCGACTAGTGATCCGGAGTTCCCGGGTTCGAACCCGACCGCGGTGGCTGCGTTTTTATGGAGGAAAAACGCTAAGGCGCCCGTGTGCTGTGCGATGTCAGTGCACGTTAAAGATCCCCAGGTGGTCGAAATTATTCCGCAGCCCTCCACTACGGCACCTCTCTCTTCCTTTCTTCTTTCACTCCCTCCTTTACCATTTCCTTACGGCGCGGTTCAGGTGTCCAACGATATATGAGAGATACTGCGCCATTTCCTTTCCCTCCAAAAACCAATTATAAATTATATACAGCATAAAATAAAGAAAGCTGTTTTACTATTCCTGCGAATGCTGCCCGCAATAATTAAGCAAACGACCACGCACATTCTCTGTGTCAAATCCTCACCTTGCGTCACGTCCTGAAAACAGACCAAAAAGATACTCCGGCCGGGCAGTTGTGTCGTGAGGATGTACTGACGCCGGACAACGGGACGATGCAGGTCAGGAACTTGTTGAGGATCAGCTGAGGACATCCTCAGTACGACACAGTGTCCTAAAAAAAAAAGCGTCTGTGGCTCAACTCAGCTGAGCCAGGATATACGGAGCGAGAGCTCTGTTAAGCATGGTTAGACACGGTTTAGCTTTGGTTCATGTTTATTTTCACTGCCAAGTGCGCAGCCGTGGCGACGATGGTGAAGATGAAGATCGAGGCACCTGCCAGGCGCGATTTTGCACATGCGGCGCGCTTCCCGTTAGAGGTCAAATCTAAGAGCCAGAGGACCTTCAGGCTCAGCATGAGAGGAGTAGAGCTTTTAGCTCCAAAACACATCTTCCGCGGACCTCCCGAGGATGTGGTGGTGTCTGGCCGGCGCATCAGAGGTCGCCTGCTATATATACTGTTTAGTCGGTTAAGCGAACGCGTGACGGCCTCCTTTGTGAACCGCTATAAGGCGGAAGTTTGACCCTTCTTTCGTGGTCCTGTTCGCGCAGCTCGAAAAACGAGTCACTGATCTAGGCGTAGATTCCTTCCAGGCGGCAGCGCCGCTCGGCTTAACGAGCTCAACGAGCGGCACGTGCTGTGGCCTCGCACTGTCGACTAGAGATTGGCGTCACAGTTGTGCAATATCTACTGAGCTCAATTTTTTACACGTGCACTGTGTCCTGCCTGGAGCGTCCCTCTCTCTATTCCCGAACGGCCTGGATAAAAGGCGCCGCGAGCGACGCTGCACTCAGACTTGCAGCAAGCTTATATATACATAATGTTTCGCTGTAAGACTTTAAACTTTTTTTAATACGCTCTTTGAGTTAGAAGAGCGCTTTTTTGGGCATAACATTGTCAACAGCGTATTACATCGGAATGCGGCTAAAACGATACCGACTAGCAGGCTGGTTAACTCAAATTCAAAAGTTGACTATTCAACTACTACTGTTAGGCTCCTTAATTATTGGCAGGCGTGTAGCCCATCATAATATCCATATCGGTTTTTAGAAGTTCTAAACCGCGATGCAGGTTGCACTGAATGCGACTGTATGCGTTCCTTTAAGAGATGCGGAGTTTCTCGTTTCAAAATAATTTTGAGATAATTCATGTATATCCAGGTTAGCCATGAAAGAAACAGATGAGGAATGATCACCAGTGCTTCCAGAGAAATGAAGCCGCGCCAGTTTTATCCGCCTGGAATAAGAATCGAATGGTCGGCGATGCTCAGAAGCAGTCAGTGTGGAAGTCAGTATGTGAGCTTATCTTACCGGTACTCACCCACGGGTCCCGCCGCGGTGGCTCAGTGGTTAGGGCGCTCGACTACTGACCCGGAGTTCCCGGGTTCGAACCCGACCGCGGCGGCTGCGTTTTTATGGAGGAAAAACGCTAGGCCGCCCGTGTGCTGTGCGATGTCAGTGCACGTTAAAGATCCCCAGGTGGTCGAAATTATTCCGGAGCCCTCCACTACGGCACCTTTTTCTTCCTTTCTTCTTTCACTCCCTCCCTTATCCCTTCCCTTACGGCGCGGTTCAGGTGTCCAACGATATATGAGACAGATACTGCGCCATTTCCTTTCCCCCAAAACCAATTATCAATTATCTACTCACCCACGGGGCAGAAGCATGGAAATCTAACGGAAAGGGTTCATCTTAAATGCAGGACAACGAAGAGAGCTGTGTAAAGGAAAATGATAGGTGTAACGTTAAGAGATAGGAAATCAGAATGTATCGGGGAACAAAAGCAAAAATGTGCATGAGCAGGGCATGTAATATGCGAAGGTAAGATAACTGTCCTCAAGTGTAACGGAATGAGGTGGGCGAATGAGATTAGAAAGTTTGCGAGTATAAAGTCGCCTAGCTGGCACAGGACCGAGTATATTCTTCATCCACATACAAAGCGGTCTTCTTCGGGTTTATTACGCAACCATTACGATATATGAGCTCATTTTCTTTTTTAAAGAGAACGCATTCTATGCAGTACACACGTAGCTGCCCCGGGTTCTCCGCTGTGACGAATTACGCCGGATTACAAAATATCTCTATATTCAAAGGGTTCGAATGTACGTGCGCCCATACCGCAACCTTCTCGAAGTAAGGTAAGGGCTAGAGAGAGAGAGAGAGTCATAAAAGGATGAAAAGCCGCAAAAATGCGCCAGGCTAATGGTTGGCGTGCGTCGATATTAGGGATCGATAATGCCGCTGTCTCCGCCGGTTCACTACTCTTGTCGTAGTGGATATCAGTCACCGTGTTTTCTTGCAGCAACGGTTGCATTGTATCGCGTTTCAGGCGAGATATAAACGCATAAATTTTTCAGGTATTGTTCCACTTTTTTTCCCCAGATAACGGTGCGGAGGGCTTTAGGAACGCCGGGACCTGAAAAGATATATGCTAGTCGCGGGCTCAATCCCTTTCCTGAGCGTGAAATTTGACACGGGAAAACCATAGGGAAGCCCATTTTGTCGACTAAAAAGGTCCAAGAAACACATGGTTCAAACGGGTTCCACCCGTCCACAACCGTCTCCTGAGGCATGCCCGAGTACTCGAGACTACCTCCCCCCGTCGCGGTAACGTGTATGCTTCTAGTGCTATATGCTTGCCTTCTCTTGGAACCCAATCTGTTACTTTTAAGGACCAGCGGTTACGATTGCCTTCGCATTACATGCCCTGCCCAGGCCCATTTCTTTCTCTTTATTTAGACTAGGATATGTCATTAACCCGCGTTTGTTCCCTCACCTACTCTGCCCATACAGCTATCATTTTCCTTTCCTCCTATATGACTAATAAGTAGTCTTTGTAATAAAGAATAAGTGATGCTGGGGCATATAGTCTGCGGCTCTGTCGTTCCTCCCAAGGCCTTGCGAACCGTTAGCAGCAAGAAACAGAACCTGAATTGGTTGGTTTTTTTGGGGGAAAGGAAATGGCGCAGTATCTGTCTCATATATCGTTGGACACCTGAACCGCGACGTAAGGGAAGGGATAAAGGAGGGAGTGAAAGAAGAAAGGAAGAGAGAGGTCCTGAATAATAATTGGCTTTTGGGGGAAAGGAAATGGCGCGGTATCTGTCTCGTATATCGGCGGGCACCTGAACCGCGCCGTAAGGGAAGGGATAAAGGCGGGAGTGAAAGAAGAAAGGAAGAGGTGCCGTAGTGCAGGGCTCCGGCATGATTTCGACCACCTGGGGATCTTTAACGTGCACTGACATCGCACAGCACACGGGCGCCTTAGCGTTTTTCCTCCATAAAAACGCAGCCGCCGCGGTCGGGTTCGAACCCGGGAACCCGACGCGTTTTTTAACTCACTTTGAAGTTACCGCTCGCCAGAAATACCTAAACCTTGGGCGATAGATGCAATTCGCCTTTTTCGCATGGCCGCTTTGTGCATGTGCGCCACTCTCCGTGCAGTTCACTATAGTGCAGCTCCACTGGTTCAAAACAACCAACCTCCAGCTCCGACAGCGCATGCGCAGTTTGTTAGCGACAAGCGCACGCGACAGATGGCAGCAGCTATCAAGCACGATGCCCGCCCGCCACTGAGGCACTCGCACTTGTCACTTAGCAGGCGCAGTTGGCACCTCATGGAACCTATGTGCGTTTGTTTTCAACCAGTAGCAGACGAATTTTCGCCACGCGCCCCAGATGGCGCTGCATATTGTAAAAGACAAACGTAGTACTTTTCAGTAAATATGTGCATGCAACAAAACACGAGTTACAGCCCCCGTTCTTCGGTACGAACCCACGTATTACAAGCGGCCAAACGGCCAAAGGGGAGGGGTGACTAAAAACGCACGGTATAGTGTCGCAGTAATCGGGTGGGCATATTTTTGATAATTTTAAATCATGGGCTCACGCAGAACATTTAAATTTGACTCGAATACTCGCAAAGGCTGCTGCTAAATATACATTAGGATGTTATTCCCATTAAAATAATTTCAGGCTCCCTTTACAACAAACAAGGGCGCGTGCTACGCACGCGCGAAGAGAAAAGCAGACGGCGTCTCGATTGCATTGCCTGTTCGGAGTTATATGTTGCTCGGAAATAAGTGGAGGGCACCGCAGATAACGGGTGACCTCTGTGAATTCCAAGGGAAGGGAGGCGTAGCAAGGAACGAAATAAGATTATATTTATTATGAGATAATAGTCGTTTGCAGCACTGTACATACTACGGCGACCTGAGCCAATCAGGATGGCGCGCGCTCCATTCCTCCACTTCCGTCATTCGCCGACTGGTGGCTCCATCTCTGTAGAGGAAGGAGTACCATTACTCAGCTGCTTTACCTTTGCAGCAATTGGCGCTAATCTTTCGCGCTTCTTTTTTCGATGCGAAGCGATTCAAAGTATTCAAGGCTAACTGCATGCTTCGCTTGTTTGGAGAAACTGCGCTTTCGATGGACGGCGCGTCGGAGACGCGACCTACTCGGCGGACGCCATGTTTGCCACTCCACAGCACTCCTCCGTAGAGCTGGCGTCCATGCGGGTTTTCTCTATTAATTTAACCAGTGATTGAAACGCACGCTCTGCTTTAAAAACACCAGCCCGACTTGTACCTACTAAATTGCTGTATTAAATGTTTGAAAATAGTTCTACACTGTTCACATATTCTAGAAACTATATGTTTCTGCAGCACCCCCCCCCCCTTCCCCCACTGATTGAACGAGAGAGCCGTAGGCTCCACAGTGCCGCAGACGACTTGTGGAGATAAGGAATTAAGTTAGGTGGGATAACGTGGTTGAGGCTGGTGCAGAAATGGGGTAATTGAAGACCAACGGGAGACAGGCCCTTGGTCTGCAGGGCTGGTGATGGCGATGATCGCAACGGGGGTCACGCGCTCGCGTGTTCCCTTTTACACTGGTCGGCACTGTACGTGGCCTCTCCGCCGCAGGCGCAGCCGTGGCGTCGTCCCCGGCGCCGCCGCCGGCGGGCGGCACGCCGCCACTGGACCCCAACGACCCGATCCTCACCAACCCCACAGTGGCACTGGCCGTCAAGTCGTTCCGCAACATGCGCAGCGCCGCACTCACGCCCGTCGCTCGGAGGCTACGGGAGATCATGATCAAGCGCCAGCAGCAGCGCCAACAGGAAGCGCTCCAGCGACAGCAGCAGCAGCAGTTGACCCCCGGCCGCGGCGGCCCGGACTGGACCGAGGTCAGCATCGCCTGTCCCCCGCCGGGCACCGTGGTCGGTCGCAAGCCCGGCCGAACGCTCATTCCGCCGGGTCAGCTCATCCGCGACGCGCTGGGACCCGACGTGCTCCTGGTCGTGGGCGCGCTGCTGGTGTTCCTCGGATCGGCCGTCACTATCCTGGCCACGTACGGCAGCTTCGGCAACCCGGAGTCCGGACCCACGGTGCTGGGCCTCGGGCCACCCCTGGTGGGCATCGGCTTCGTCTTCTGCCTGCTGCGGCTGTTCTTCTGCCGGACCCAGCGCTTGAAGAACGCCTGCTGCGGATGGCTGCTCGCCGCCAGGGTGCACCCGAGCCGTGCTGGCAGCAGGGCGACGTCCAACGCAACCGCGGCCTCAGTCACTGCGCCGCTTGCCGCAGACCTGCGCGGCGCGGCCTCGTACGACGCGACGCGGTTCAGTCAGACGTGGACTATCACGTGACGCTCGCATCTGGAGTCGGGTCTTGTCCCGGACAATCTAAACCCAAGGGTCTAATATGTTCTTTCAGGTGCCAACCTTATGGGGGTCAGATGAACATGCTGTTGCACTCCTTTCTCTTGCACAGAAGCAGCAGCAATGCGAAAAAGTGCAGGAGGAGGGGAACTTCACAAGAAGCACCTGTCGCTTTCGAGTCCTTCCCAGTAGCTCTTCGTCTTGCTGCGCAAGTTAAGGATGCTGCTGGAAGGTCTCCCAAGGGCAGATAGGTCGCAGGCAAGTGCCCTGCATTGCTACACCTTTCACGAAACCAGCTAGCTGAAGTGCTGACCATGGGAGACCAAAGGCCATGCATTAGCCCAAATCACTGCTCCTCAAGAACGGAGGACGCAACGCAAGCAATGATGCCATGTCGTACCCGTGCCTACCACCGGCAGCTGATAGCTCATGGCATGAACTAAAATCCACAGCCAAAGCACATGGAACAGTTTACAACTTACAGGGCTTACTCGCACAAGGTTGCTCCTAGAGCCCAGTGATTGTTCCAGCTGCCCCATATTTGTTCATTATTTCTATATAAAAAATGATGGCACTGGCAGCTGCCTCTGTACAAGTAGGTCTTCCTTGTACCAGCACTGAGAAGTTGCAGTATAGATGTTGTTAACATGCAGAGATAAGTATGTTCCGTTAGAAGCATGCCTGCCAAAGAGAAAAAATTATTGTACTGTTTCGAGATTATATCATCACTGTTAAGGTGTTTCTTTTATTCTGTCTGCCATAAACACCCAGGGAAGCTTGGGGTATTTGAGCTAGCTATAAGCACTGTGGTTTGGGGACATCTCCTGCTGGTCGCTGAAAAAACAATCCAAGTTAAAGCATATTAGCGCTACTGTAATTGGTTGCCGCAGCTGATGGCAACATGTTGCAACCTCGTTCTGATGCTGCCTTTTCAATACTTTATTCAGAATATGAAAAAAAGCCCTATTTATAATACCAATATCATCAGAAATTTTCAATTAAATCTTAACAGTTGTTAGGTTTCACAAGACCCAACTACATTCAAAAGGCAACTGATATCTTTATAGCCTGACCGCTACATGAACTGTCAAATTTCTGAAGAAGCTTCACAAAGAAGAAAGCTGTGCCATATATCTGTGAAAATTGTGTGTTTTTTGGAGTTTTTGTGGAAAAAGGGAAGACATTGCAATTTTGGCGACATATAGACAATACTTATGTCGTACCAAAAGTAGCAGTGATCATACAGAGCAGATTTCTCACCCTCACTGTGACAACTAGGTACATGAAAGCTGGGTACAATTAGATGACAGACAAAATGAAACCACTAATTCCTTTGTTAGCTTCCATGTAGAAATGATGCATTTAAACCTCGCTTCACCAAACTATCATACTGATGTGAAGACAGACCTGCACATCAGGACTAAATAGTTGTTCCTCAGGATTACTTGGTACCATTAAGGCACTAGGTGTGTGTAGTCAGTTCATGTTATGTACTTGGCAGTCTGTGGAAATACCTAGTCGTTGCAGTTCCATAGCACTGGTTATGAGTTAAGACAACAGGAGAGAACAAGCGTTAGTACATATTTGTATTTCCTACAATTCCTGTCTACAAGTAACCTGTGGTCAGAGTAGTAACTGTCAGTGTGTAGAACTGTGTTGTTTGTCTATCTAGGTATGAACAAAATTATGGCAGTTATGCAAGAGTGGCCGACAACTGCAGTTCTGTTGTAACAACTTACATCTCTGTGTACTCCTGACATTTGTTTATAAGTGCCTGCACAGCTCTACGCAACTCACACTACCTGAAGCGAACATGGTGCTCTGTGTAGTTTACAAAAAAAAAGTAAAGAAAAGGAGAGGTATTCATAATAGGATTACACAAAATTAGGAAATTAACTCCGGTAAAAGCTTGCATCAATGTAAGCGCTGTCCATATTTTCATATTCACCTCTCCCAAATATATAAAACGGCCCTATCGCATCCTACCTACCTAGCCTCTTATCTGCGGGCACATTTTCATCGATTGGATACACAGTCGATTGGGTGTACAGTGAAACAAGGTATGACTAATTCCACCGCTTAAGAAACCTTGCCTTTTCGATGCATTTGCACTGTGAAACTCTCACCCTGCAGACTTCAAAACCAACATCGTCAGTTCTGGCTTTTATTTTACCTCGATTTGTGAATTTGCCTATTCCCGCTGGTGCTTTCTTTACAGGGTAACTCTGGGGCTTTTTTTTTTTAAATCCCTCTTTTCAATGTAATGAATTCTTTTTCAAAGTGATGGAAAAAAATATAAGTCTTAAAACAGGAAGAAAACTGAAACTGGGCCATGCAGCCAAGGGCGGTACGCTGCTGCACAACCACAAGTTACAAGCATTACCGACGAAACTCGTGTGTGCACAATAAGTGGGTCAAAAGTGGGAAAACAAAAGTGGGACTCAAACGGGAAACTTTAAAATCCATGCGCACAAGAGCAAGACACTACATGGATGCAAACTTTTGCAAGAATGGTTTAAGGGGGAGAACGTAGAGTAAATGTTTGCTTTAACTGCATAAACTTCAAAAAACTCCCACAGTCACCCTTTAAAAACAACTCAAAATATTCTTACAAATGATAAGTACTACCATCACAACACTGTGCCCAGCTTGCTCCAGCCAAACATGTATCACGTCTAAGTATTAGTTGCGCTTTCCACCATCCTATGCTGCAGCGAGATATTTTGATGCTGAAATGGCAGAAGGTGCAGCCACTATAGAAGTGCTGCGCTGAAATCAACTGGAACTGTTTAGTTGCCCCAATACATGTTTTTACCACGCTGACAAGCAGTCTCAAGTACAATCATTAGGACAATCTCCACCACTCTAGTCAACATGTGCTGCCTTCTATTTGAACTTGTGTGTCATGGCGAACTGGTTAACATTCCTTGGTGTTGTTTAAAATGTGCAACATGTGCAGGCGTAATTAATGTTTGTTTCAGAGCATTAAAAGGGTCCTGCACAATATCTTGACTCATTTGATCAATCCTTAACTCACTTGTTTTTTGACTTCATTCATTTCTGCACTTCACCTGAAGGAGAAGGCAAAGAGCAATCCAGTGTGCTTCTAAAGCACAGAGACACAAACAATTTCAGTGTTCATTTAAGCCAAAGGGCATCAAGTTTTTTTACAGCGTATTACATTCACCAAAAACACTTGGAGTGAAGCAGTCTGTAAACCAAAGTTATTTAAAAAAAACCTATTCAAACTTAGGATCCTTCATCTTTTGCTGGAGGATATTAAAAATGTATTGCAGTCCCTTCTGATTTCCTTATGGGAAATGGGATTCATGGTTTGTTTGGTTTCTGTCACATGTGGCCTCATAAAATTGACTACAGGAGAGGAAAAACATACTAGAAAGTTCCTTATTGCACCAAACACAACTTTCTGGCTACTGTAAAGACATCAAAAGTTGAGGGGATGAGTTACGGATCTTTTTTTGGCAACAAGGTATAGGCAGATTGTTCCATATGCAACAAATGATGCCCATGAAGCCCGCTTCAAAAACAACGCTTTCAACAAACAACTGTATTTCAAGTCAGCTGTATACAAAACGTGAGTAGTGAAGAATTCATGCATGGACAGTTCTACTTGAGACGCGATATAATCTTCTCCACTGGACGAAAAACTGGCAGTGTTGGGCCTACAAGATGCGAGGAGGCTGCATCAGACGGCGCCACTGGGACCTGGCACGCTTCTGCTCCACCCTACGGGCCGAGGCTCGAGCTCGCCTAAAAAGAGTAGACGCTCTGTCTCAACCAGCTGTTCGTCACGAACACTGTCCAATTTACTACACAAGATGACAATGGCCTTTTCGAGCTCCAATCAATTCTATCCTCCGTGAGCCCCAGCCATTACAATACAAGAATTCCACATGGCAAACTTAACAAACTTGATACAGTACAGTGAACTCTCGTTAATTTGCACTTGCTTCATCCAAACGTTCGGCTTATCAAAACTGGCGGTTTGGTCCTGTCAGAATCAAATATGTTAATGGAAGAAAATGGCTTTCCTGTATTGGATGGCCTCCATCTTAGAGAGTATGGCCAGGGAATTACAGGGGCCCGGTTTACGTATCTAAGACTAACTGATTTACCAGCTCGTTCTCGGCAATACCAGCATGGTGAGGAGCCCAGCGCATCTAGACGGAGGCGCGGGGAATAGAACCAAGTGTATCTGCTAAATCTATATACTTTGTGGAAATAGGATAAGACTCAACATAATGACACAGCAACAATGCCTTTTCATCTTTCCAAGCATGAGAGTGTTTTAAATTTAAAATTTCTATATGCCCATTTGTTTTTGGCGTTAAATTGGCTGGAAAAAGAAGTGCTGTCTCCTGTTGTTTGTGCTCCTCAGTCGGCGCTTCTCCTTCTGCCCTTCTCTTTGTTAGGAGTCAAGCTTTTCAAGCAGCCCCGCTATGCAGCACATTGAGTTGCGTACCTCTGCTCGTGCAACTGCTGGGTGGCAGCGTCCGGACCAGAAGGAGGTGGGCTGCAGGCCTCGGAGACGAGGGCACGCAGCCGCTCGAGGCAGATGCGTGTGTTAGCATGTTGGCTGCGTTCCTCCTCGCAGCTTAACACAAGCTGGCCTCGCCGGTTCACCAGGTGGCCCCACTGCAGTGGCAAATGGCACACCACAGTCGAGCATTGCATGTCTCCGTGCAGGCAGGCAGGAGAGTGCAGCACTCCCAGTGAGATGACAGACGAGACAGACAATCTGGAGCACTGATGGTGCAAAAGCTGGTTCCATAACAGTTCAGTCTTAATTTGTGTGCACTTTCAGAATCTGTTTCCAAAGACTTGCCACAGTGGTTCAATGGCTAAGGTGTTTCGCTGCTCAGTCCAAGTTCGCGGGATTGGTTCCTGGCTGAGCTGGCTGCATTTCAATGGAGGCAGAATGCAACAATGCCCAAGCACTCTGCAATGTCAGTGCATATTAAAGAACCCCAGGTGGTCAACACTAATCGGGAGCCCTCCACTACAGCGTCCCTCAAAGTGCACAAGTAGCTTCGAGACGTCGAGTTCCACATACCACTAACCACCAGTTGCCGGGCCAGTCTCCACTGGCGTTTGTTTCACCAATTTTGACATGGAGTACTGCAAAGCAAAGTTCTGTGAGGCTTAGCTCACAGAACTTGCATCTACTGTGATGACAGCAATGAAAATATTGAACGTGTACACAACACACAACACATAATGACAACACTCACACTGAGCTGCTGTGAGCTAGGTTAGTGTATGGGAGTCCAATCAGCTTTCTTACTTTCTGTGAGAAAGCTGGACAAATTTAGGTGACGATTTGATTTCGCGAAGTGAATGCCTGTTCCCACAGAGAAAAAAGCTAAGGAATGTAATGGTTCTAAAGGCATCCATTCTTGTGCACCTGTACAGTAGACACTCCCCAGGCTTTGTCATAGGTTTTGATTAGAGATTATCTCACCACCGATCTTGCTCAGTGAACCATTCAGCCTAGCCCAACAGTTGATTGGATAATTGCGCATATTTGATTCGTCTCACATGAGGGACTTGGCCCATGAGCCAACATTGAAACAACATGAGTAAACATTGTTCCATTGACACTGGACCCCAGAACCTTCTCTGCACAGGGCAAACGAGTTACTGCAACTGTTGCATGCTATGAAGCACGTATCAGCTTCAGGCTCATTCATGTGAGGCTTCAGAGGCCAATTCCCATTGAGTAATGATACATGTCCGCCTACTTGGACTTTTGTACACAATGTAACTCCTTTACTGGCTATTACTGTACTCTTGAGAAGCCTGCTTACACTTATCCTCACTCATTTTGGCCCTTTGCATACTTCATCCCCAGCTCTGAACAGAGTAACAAGTATTAGCAATCTCCTCCAGACAAACCTTTCTGAATTCTTATTCATTCAGACTTGTGAATTAGGAATAGGGCTAAGTATGATATGTCAGGCCGCTGCAGCAGTGTCAGCTGCCTTTTATTGAGGTCACCTCAGCTCGCTAAAGATCAAAACATTTTCTTCTCTATCATACCCTTTCTGTACCACTCTAATCTTTTAATCCAACAGCATTAGGAGGGCCATAAAGGCAAAAACTGTCTGGCGGCGGCATCTGTATCAACCTGACAATCGTGGCACGTGGTGCTTAGGGGGATTTCCCCATCTCCACTTAAGTAGGGGAACGGAGGTAGAGGCCGGAATAAGCATGATTCAGCAAAAATAAATAAAACAAGCAATTATGAATAGAACAAAACTGGAATAGAATTGGAATTGGAACAGAATCAGAACTGGAATAGATCTATTGGCGAGTGAAACACAATGGAATTAGAATTGGAATAAATGGCAAGTGAAAGAAAAATACTATCACATTTCCTCTCGTCCGCAACAATTGAATTGATCGCCTCAAAACTTTTTCCCTTGACAAGACAGCCCTGAAATCTACGCATTATTGCACCTGCATCGTTTAACGAAAGTTGCCAAAAAAAAACAAGATCGTTTTTTACTGCGGTGCGTGCCAGTGGGTCACCTGTGTTTTGAGGCGTTCTCGTCCAGCAGCAGGGATCCATGAGGCTGTCTCAACATGGAAGCGGATCTCTACCTTGCTGTTCACTGCGCACAAGACGAAGACAGCTAGTGGACCATTCACAGACCACCCTATGCCTTACTACAATACTGCGTTAGAAAATCTGCTCTTGTTATCAACACATTATTGGAGCAGAAGTGCCTAGCATGAGCAGCATCGTGCTAAATAAAAATACCGCAGTGTTTAAATGAATTCGTCATAGGACTTTGTAGCTCTGATCTCTCATGAAATAACTGATGCTTTTCTCCTTCAACCTTTTCTGCACTAATCGACAAAAAATGGCGATTTTTCGCGGGTGCCATTGACAAGCACTTTCAATCAAGGAACATTGTGTTTTGTTTTATTGTCCTGCACGCATTTCAATTTCACATGCAAGAAATTCAAATAAGCAAACTTAATTTACTGTACTAGTACCGCATGCACGCTTTAAACTGGGAAATGCAATTACATTTTGAATTTGAATGCATTTAAAGTGCACAACTGCCAACTGTGAATACATTTCAAATGAACAAGTGAACTGCTCACCTTTGTTTACGTTCTGACCACCTGGCCCACTGCTACGACTATAGGAAATCTCCAGCTCACCTAGAAGCAATGCCGAGAATGAGCTGACAGCAATCGATCACCACAACAGAGAACCACCTAGGTGTTCTCGCAACCCGCAAATTTGGCATTATGCTCCCAACTACCACTTCCCTCCCAAGTCTTTAGCACTGAAAACATTTCAATATTGTGTTCCGTTTTCAACATTGTGAAACATGGTGACAGCACTAAGGCAAGTTTTGAAAGATGCATATATGTTCTTGAATAGAAGAGCCTAATAACCTACCTTTGAAGATACACAAGTGAGAAATGCAGACTACAACGCTTCCTGTATAACAGTACAGTCAAAGATAACATCCAAATATATAAAATGTCTGCTCAAGGCTTAATTTCTTAATTGCTTAAAGACGTATGAGGTTAAAGTGAATGGACAAGAACTCTAAAGTAAGCACGAATCCTCAGAACAGGTGGTTTGTCTAAGTGGAGTTGATATGTACAAAAGAATGAAAAAAAAAAGAAAAGATGGTCGATTTTCATAGTTGGGCCAAATGCGAATTTGGTGCGCTAGCAGTTCGGTTTTCATTTTCGTTCCGGTGTTCAGATAGCGAAAATGGGCCGATGTCCATATATGCGCAACTGGTCATTCTCTCCATTCATAGATCCCTGGAAGCCTTCATACCACTCCTGGCACAGTCGTGCAGCGGTCAAGCGATGTGCCATACTGCCTGAGCAATGCCTGAGCAACAGGTGCCTGAGCAATGTGTTTCTTCAACTTTCTTCAGTAAAAAAATGAGGCCAATGTAGCATTCGCAAACAAATTTCTGTGCCCATGAAATTAAGGTGAGGAGGGCACTAGAGGCTCTGAAGTCAGGCAAGTAAGTGCGGGAATCAATGGAGCAATTCGACCAATGTGCTTATACCCCATCTGCTCACTAGTACATACCTAACGAAACACGATATGCATAGTTAAGAAATCGGTCAACAATATTCCCACGCATGTGATGTATGATCACAATGGAAAGAGAATGCAACTCTATGCATGCTTATATAAGTTGTCTTCCAGCATATGCCGAATAAGAACTGCAATTCAGCAATATATAGTGCTTAAATGATTCTAGTTTCTAACACGACTTGTGTCACGGCAAACAAGTAAACATGCAGGAAAACTACCTCAGCAGCAATTTACCCGCCGCAGTGGCTCAGCGGTTACGGCGCTCGGCTACTGATCCGGAGTACCCGGGTTCGAACCTGACCGCGGCGGCAGCGTTTCGATGAAGGCGAAACGCAAAGGCGCCCGTGTGCTGTGCGATGTCAGTGGACGTTAAAGATCCCCAGGTGGTCGAAATTATTCCGGAGACCTCCACTACGGCACCTCTTCCTTCTTCTCTTAGTCCCTCCTCTGTCCCTTCCCTTAAGGCGTGGTTCAGGTGTCCAACGATATATGAGACAGATACTGCGCCATTTCCTTTCCCCAACAACCAATTTACCAGCACTTCTAACATGGAAAATGCACGCTGGATATGCATTGCGTACAACGCTTTCTCAGATGCATTTGTTTTTGGCATGTCTGTTTTTATGCTTTGCAAATCCAGCAAACGATCGGACTGATCATAGCAGAGGACTTCCAACAGCTATGTTCGCAATCTTTATCCGCGCGGCTTACCTTCAGGTATGTGCCCTTGAAACGTTGAGTCTTGGTCCTCCTGGGCAGATAAATAGACGCGTGATTAGAGGGCTGTGGTGCGCGCGAGGTGAAGTAAAGTGTCTCCAAGTTACCTTCTTGTCATGCGCCGGTGGCTCAGCCGTATGCCGGCCAGTTGAAAGCCCATGGGAATGCGCCCAAAGGCTATCGACCGGGCTGCGATGGCCCAAGATCGTGCTCAAAACAAATCGCCGAGCACTCATCGTACCCATGCGATTGGCGTGCACGTCACGTCTTCACCCTCAGGTCAGCGGCGGCATTTCACATGAACGAATCGGCCAAAGGCTTCAGGAGACCGGACAGCCGTTTCTGATATGGATGCCTCTGAGCGGCCACGATACTTTAATGTCAGCCATACAGAAGTCCAAGCCGTCGTAGCACAGCTGATCTGCTCCGACCTCTAACCTCAGCCTGCAGCGGTGCAGCGGTGCAGCCTTTGAACGTAGCGCGGAAAAAACCAAGTGGCCCAAGTCACCTGCACCAACAAAGGGATCTAAAAACGTTGACCTGCACCACGAGGGGAAAAAAAAAGCCTCCGAGATTCGTTATTTTCTTGTGAATCTTGCGAAGTTTAAGGTGACACTCTTTGGCATGTTATCGTTTGTTGTTTTATTACTTCTACGTTGCACAGGCATTAAACATTACATCATCATCATCATCAGCCTGACTACGCCTAATGCCCACTGCAGCCAGAGCCTTTATACTGCCGCAAATCTAGTAACGTTGCACTGCAGTCCTGCAGTCAACGGCAGGGCAAAGGCCTCTCCCATGTGTCTCCAATTAGCCCTGTCCTTTGCCATCTGCGGCCACGAATTAACGAAACCTAGAAGATTAAATAGAAAACAGACAACAAAATTGTTAGTAGCGGGCTTCAAAAAAAGGCGAAATAGCAGCAGCCGCTGTCGATACCCGCAAGAGGCGCTCTTGAAAGAAACCGGGGCTAGGAAAGTTTTCAGATACCTTTATATAAGGAATGTTGATACGAAATGGAGAAAGTGAACTAGAAAATTGACAAGCAAATATCTGGACAGCAGTAGGGGGCAAATCAGCAATTATCGGTTAAGAAAAAAGGTTAAAGAAGCAGAGAGAGCTCTGTGGAAAACAGGGATGCTGATGAAAACAGCTAGGGATGCTGATGAAATCAGCACTGGGAACATACAGGATTTTTAAGCAGGAAATTTCCAAAGAAAATATCTATGATAATTGTAGGGGAAGCTCTTTTTGTTTGAGGCCAGGACGGGAGTTTTGCGGACTAAGACATATAGAGTCAGGTACCACGAGATTGACACGCTGTGTGTTGCGTGAGGAGAGGAGGAGGAAAGGGCTGAACACTTGATACTTCTCTGTAAAGAGCTTCACCCTACAGTGGAAAGCAGCGGGGCTATTTATCCAGGGCATTGGGGTTTAAGGACAGTGAAGGGAAAGTAGAATTTAAGCGGGTGGAAATAACTAAGCGAAGGTTATCTGATTGGTGGCTAAAATCAAGAGAAGAGTAAAATTTCATGTCATGGCTAGGTGGCTTGAGCCATAACACACTGCCTAGCGAGAAGAGCAAGCAGTTTTGGATAGTACTCTTAGTACTTTTCCGCGCCACCTTCAGGCGCTTATTGGCGTGAGCTTCCGCGCTCTGTCGAAGGTGTACGTGCCGTGCGTCAGCTATCTGGGCTACGCCAAGAGAAGCTAGGCAATGAATGCTGTCAGCCAAACGCGGGTATCTAATGTGTTCTCGCGTTTGCAGCGACCCAAGCGGCTGACAAAAGCAGTTTTGAGTCACCGAATGGAACAATTGCAGTGCCACCTTGGCAGCGCCGAAATCATGTTGGTTGGACCGGCCAGTATCAAAGTCGCGGCCCGCGCCCTGCAGAGGTGTATTTTAGGCGGACCTACGTGAAGCAAATCCTTCCCTAAATGCTTAAGGCGTTTCAAAGCTTCAAGCAAGCTGCACATGACAGAACTGTAAAACTTTATGCAGCATTTACCTTATAAATGCCTTAACTTCTGTAATGGAATGCCACATTTTAGCAGCAATAATTTGAAACTATATGAAGGGCATTCTGTCAACGAATATTTATAGGCAACTAAAACTACAAAGAATTCCATTCTGCAGGCCTTTTCTTTATTCAAGACTATGCTTATTGCTGTTTTATATTAATCCACCACAGAAAGACATCACGATTTCGTATCACATGCTAGGTGTGAAGAGCACAGAAAACAAGAAGCGGCGTGACACATGCAGTGCCAAAACAGTGCTTGCATTTGATATACGGATCCAGGTACGAATTCAGCAAAATGCATATGCATTAAGAAACATGCCTCCTTGCACGCTTCAGACCTATTCAGCTTAGCTGCACAACCCGCCATGCAAAGCACTGCACTTTGCCTGCCATGTCAGCAATACAGCATGTGTACATGCTTATAGAAAGAGAGTACATTTCTTTATTTTAGAAAAACATGGGCGCTGTACAGGTCTGGTTCGCACACAACACTTACTGATCTTCTCAGACTGCCTGTAAACCACCTGAGAACTAAGCCCAGCCGTGGAGCACAAACAATGCTGGACTCCCACAAGGACGCAGTACCCGTGCATTGCCACAATCTTGATCAGTGGGAATATGTAGTTCACAAAGGCACTCAACAGCTGCAAGTTGAACCTTTAGCATGGTCCATGCAGATGGTTGTGCCACGAGAGCTTTTCTAGCCATAAGTGAGACCTTAATTTCGCACCATGCACTTTCGTTTGTTTTAGAATACTTCGACAAACAGTGAATACTCAGTTCGTCAAAAAAAAAGAAAAGAACACATCACAGAATTGTCATGGTTTGTCTGTACAGTATTTACTATGTTGAGTGTAGCTCTGCTAATGCAAGTTCGAGTGCGGGTTCTGTGGCAGAGGTTTCCAACTCCTTGGGTTGCTCTGGTCGTGGCTCCTTTTCTTCCACTTCCTCCTCCGAACTGCACAGATAAAGAAAGGCACATTTCATGGTATCAGAGCACAGAGTTCCTCGGAACACTTTACTTTGTCATTAACAGCAACAACAATACGGAATCCTGGATGCATGAAAGGTGTGGCAGCATCTAATGACAACACACCAACACAACACTGCACTAACAGTAAAGAAATTGGTACCCTTGAAAACAATATGTGAAAACAAAGGCACCGTAATTTACCAGAGCTATGCAAAATTGGTGCATTCATCCACAGACTGCGTCCAAGAACACCCGTTCTAAGTTTTACTTTTTACTTGACAGAAATATATAAAAACAGGCAAACTAATGGTAAATTCTGGCACTTTGTTTTTCCCAAACTTTCCTGCAGTTTTTCCTCACACGTATGAAAGAGTTGGGCACCATGGCATTTTGTGACCAATGAACATGTAGGTGTAACAACAGCAGCACGGCCAAATGTCTTTGAACAGGCACTTACCAGTCAATAAAAAACACAATTTATGTTAGCACGTATGAAGGTGTGAAGCCAAGAGTTTTAGTTCATAGCTGGCAGCAATGTTCCGCCACTGGTACACTGTGCAAACGCTCACCTCTCAGTGCTGCTACTGTCAGTGGGTGGCAGCTCCATGTCACCTACACAAGAAAAGCACAGTTGAAATGTTAGGATGACACTTTAATGACTCGGCCTCCCTCCCACTTAATACCAAAGTGCCCAGAGATGATCCAAGCTTCTCCATACTAATACTGGCTTTTATTACAACATCAAAGAATATCTTGGATTGAATGATGCTCGTGTAATTTACAATACTTAGCGCACAAGCTAAGTTACAGTGTCTGCAGGAAATGCAAAGTTAACTCCTATGATAACCTCGTGATAGGCCCGATGCGCTGTGTTGAAAATGATTTTACAAGAAGCAGATAAGAAAAGGGCCTGGGGATATACTGGCTAGGTCACTTAGACTTTGACACAATGGCGATGGCACACTCTTGTGATTGACCTTTTTCATGAGCGAAAAACTGCAGAGAAGACGCGACGTTGAAGAGTGCGGTATAGGGATGAAGATAAAAATAGACGAGATGAGCACTGGCTGCTAACTGCACTTTTTAATGTGACAGAGTTAAGGATCCCATAGTGCAGAAAATCCGGCAGCGGAGGCAGCGTTATGAGTGAAAAATCCCCGGAGAAGCAACCTAGTTGGGCCATCTAGGCAATGTGACACTGCGGTGTCGTCACAACCTGCCCACCGGATTATGAGCAAACTTCCAAGTGTAGCAGGAAGAAGTTATATTAATGACTGGTTGTGAGAGGTTGCTCGGGAGGAGCAACCTGGCTCTCACAAGCCCCACCAGTGGCTATGTCTCAACTCCCAGAGATCTATGAATGTAAAACAGAGAATGACGAATTCCACATATATGGGCATTAGCCCACTAATGCTATCCCATCATACCCTTAAGGCAGAGCTTAAGTATCCCTCCATTTTTTTTTAATTGTTGACAGGACCAAAGCACTAGCTTAAATTAACAGATTTTTCAAATTAAGCAAGTACAAACTAATGAGAGTCCACTGGAATAGGAAGGCTGCTCGTGTTGTCTATTATTTATCTTTATCCCATTGCTGCACTGGCCCAACACTATGCTTCTAAGAAAAGAGCATGCCTCGGTTCTGCCTGTCCCAGCGGGCCTGCTCCAAGTGTTTCTGTTGGACTTCCAGCACTCCAGCTCCATCAGCAGCTGCTCCATACGCTGCTAATAGCTCCTCATTCAGCTCCAGGAAGGCATGGCCCCACTTGAAGGGGCGCAAGCAATCTGCAGCCAGCTGCTCAAAGCCTGCACGTCACAGCAAGCAACCTCGCACTGAGTGGGCACTGCTACAGCAGACAATTGCTCTTCTAGAGGGCTGTGCACAATACTTGAAGAGAGTATCTTCGATACCAATACCCTAAAAACTTTATATCTGGTACCAATACAAAATACCAATACAATATTGATTTCCGGTACAAATACTTGATACTGTATCGTAGATACTTCGATACGCCATTGAAATCGTCAATATTAATAAAGCTGGTAATATTATTTGCTAAACTAGGAAATTTCTACATGCTTTCTGGAATTTTTAATGTATCTGATATAGCGTACTGCATTTGATCGAATAGTTTAAATGAACCCAGCTACACGAATGTCCTTAAACTCCACTTTCGGCGCAGCTGGTTCCGTTAAAGCTTTAGCATTGGAGTGAAGCCATGGTGATGTTGAAACGATCAGTTCCATAAGCAGCCTAGCAAAATGCTTTTTTAAAGCTCCTGTTCTTCATGCAAACTGGTCTCTGAGCACTTGACTATATACGAATAAATTTAAAAGTGTTTCTGATGCTCTTTCGTTTGTTACTGCAGTGTTTACCGATTTCCTCTGCACTGCCCTGTGCTAAAGCATACAAGCTGAGTGTGCTTGGGACAGCCGAACAGTTATTTCTCCAGCACTATGTTTAATAGATACTTGAATTTGAACATCCTTCGTTAACGGCTAGAACGAAAACGACAAAAAATAAAAGTGCTGAAAGTTTTAAGTAAAACGTATCTCGCTAATCTCTGTTATTTAGAAGCTTTTACTTAGCGGTAGTAAGTCCGAAAGAGTCGTGCAATTCAGCTGTGCTTTAAGCGAAGAAAATGAAAAAAAAGAAAGTATCTCTACAGGAGCGCACGAGCACGTTGTCATGTTGTATTTTATGAAGGTGCTTTTATCAACGGGTAACAGTAAAGCATAGCCACGTCTATTAAAAAATAGCCAGTAAAAAATAGCCAGTAAAAAATAGGAGAGGGAAAGAGGCCAACTATTTTATGTCGTGGAAAAGAACTGTACTTTGCCAGTTTCAAGTGTTACAACCTGGTTTGACCCACAAACATTTTGTGAAATCAACCAGATAGACCCTCTAGGGAAGGTCAATGGTTCAATAAAGCGGAAAGCCTTTGGGTGCAAAGGTTAAAATACCTGTGATGAAGCAGGCAGCAGCCAGTGCCTCGACGCATGAAAGCTGCAGGGGACGGCCGTAGTTGACCGGGTTTGCAGCCACCAGGTGGGGCAGTAAACGGGGATGGCCGGCCCGCATCTGGCTAAACGGCACCTCGTCCAGACGCGCCCATGAACAGTCAACGAGTGCCACACCGTGCTGTGCCACCACCTCCCTACAGCAGTGTTCATTACAGAACTGAGCCACTTTTGCGTTCAATATGATGCATACTGTTCTCAAATGGCAACATATGCATGGAGTGGAGACAAGTAAAGCAGCCAACAACCAACAAAAGCAAACTGCATCAACTGTACAAGTTCTGCTTTCCTAGCTACATCCGAAACAAATCAGTGAATGCCAATTAAAGCCGGTAGCTAGGGTTCTTTAATACAGCTGTGCTGGTCAGGAAGCTTCTGAGCATGAGAGCTTCACATGCCTCCTGGGAGCGAGCCTGCTACGAGCTTTCTATTTTAAAGAAAGAACAAATCTATTTCTCCATTTCCTGGTTGTCCTGCAGCACACAAAGGTGTACAATTCCTGCCTAAACTTTGACTTTTATGTTTTAAAAATAAATCTGCAGTGCTACTTGTATTTTAGTCTGCGTTCAACTTTATTAACTAATACTTATTCCCTTAAGGTGTTGCTATTAGCACAGCCCTTTCAAAGTGCATCGAAACATTCATGGCACAACGGCAGTTTGCTGTCCTTCAATTAACGCTGGCGCCTCATATTGTCTGGTTTTGAAAATTGTTTTTTGAGGAAAGGAAATTGGCGCAGTAATTCTCCCATCTCGGCGGACACCCGAACCGCGCCGTAAGGGGAGGGAGTGAAAGAAAGAGGTGCCGTAGTGGAGGGCTCCGGAATAATTGCAACCACCTGGGGATCGTTTAACGTGCACTGACATCGCACAGCAGACGGGGGCCTTCAGCGTCTCGCCTCCATCGAAACGCGACCGCCCCAGTCGGGTTCGAACCCGGGTACTCGGCCCTGAGCCACGCGGTGGGCACTGGTTCTGCCGCTACGTGCAGCTATGTGAAACTTCGGTAACTTCGGGGTAAGTTTACATGTGAACAGTAAGCATGGCTGTGTCAACGAACCCTGCACGTTCCGTTCAGCGTCATGCTGTCCGCTCACCGGTCTTGCGGAGACAAGCAACGCGTGGCCGACGGGGTGAGCACGACACCCGGAAAGCGCTGGCCCAGCCGCAGCAGTCGCACGAGCCCCTTGCGCGCGAGCTTGCGGCCCGTGCAGCGCTTGGGGTCGCAATGGCCCAGCTCCCACATCGCTACGGAGAATGGCCACCGCACCCGCTCCATACCTGCGTCGTCGCCTGAAACGCACGCGCCGCGATGAGTTTCTGCGCCGTTTGCCGACCCGCACTGCTCTCTCCATCCCCATCAGCGCCTACTCACCATCCGAGTCCCTTTCCGGTCTCGGTTCCGAGCTGCTGTCATCGCGGGCAAGCCGCTCTTCCTTGCTCGCACGGCCTGCTGAATGTTTCCCGCCTCTGCTTTTTCCGTAGAAGCGTTTCTTCATGGCGAAATTGAGGTGGAGGTCGCGGCCCGTCCCGAGAAATGCTAGTGTGCGGCGTTTACCACATGTCTTCCGTACACACAACACGCGCTACGCGCGTCTCAACTATGGCTTGTTAATGGTCTTGCTGTGGCTTGTTAATGGAATGCGACAATTAACCGCACGCCACCAATACTGACTAGATATAAAAATACCTAATAGATTTTGACAACCCAAGAGAAAACATTAACTCTAGTTCACTGTACATTAACTGCTTTAAGGAGAAAGTTCGGTTGATTTGGAGTCAACGCAAAGAATCATGGGAAAATCGTCTGCTAGCGCTACTTTCGTTTTCAATTTTCTCCACCCTGCTTGCTTGCTTCGTCGCGATTGATGTATTGGTATCAGACGTCGACAATACTGTTTCGTGACGTGTTCTCACGCGAAATGCGAGCTGCAGTGCAACCAAAATAAAAACTGAGACGAAGCTTTTTATTAGCATGGATGTGTCGAGACGCACGGATCGCGTAGTCAATGTTACTAGAATGAGCTTCTAGTAACGTTGCGCGTAGTGGCATGTATGGGTCGTTTGCAAGCTCACTGAGAGCCTCTGCACGCTGTGACGAAGCATCTAATCAACTGTACAGGTCTCATAGCCCTTCGCGGTGCAGCAAAAAAAAAAAAGGTATATACAGTATTGTGCGTTTTTATCGCTGACACTTTCAAAATTTTCCCCGCCTCAACCAATGGCTCGTTTGCGGTGAAACTGCACACAGAGCTTGCGTATTATGGTAACTTTTGTATCGTAGGAAGTTTGACAACGGTACTTACTTAGTTAAGCCGTGCATGATGCGAAAACATAATCGTCTACGTAGAGATCGGCAACCAAAACCCGCAGACGACGCTTTTTCGCTGAAGGGCGGCAGTGGCGCCATCTGTTTGCGGTAGCGCACAGCGTCACGACAAGGCCGTCGAGGAGGAGAGCGTTGCAAGGAGCGCGGGCCGTTTGAATATGCCGTTCCTGTCGTTTCGTCTGCTTCTATTGAAGCGCTTACAACATTTTCGACTAATTAAGCGGAAAAATATCAGAACAAATGATTTAACGAAGCTTTACCTTTTAAAGAATATTGTTTGCAATGCTCGCCTAGTCGGCCTTGTCGGGACGGTTTCCACTGCCCAAAACAGATAGCGCCACTGCCGGTTCTCAGCGAAAAAGCGTCGTCTGCGGGTTTTGGCTCGCCGATCTCTCGTAGACGCTTACGTTTTCGCATCATGTGCGCCTGAACTAAGTAAGTACCATTGTCAAACTTGCTACGGTACAAAAGTTACCATAATACGCAAGCTCTGTGTGCAGTTTCACCGCAAACGAGCCAGCGGTTGAGGCGGGGAAATTTTTGAAAGTGTCAGCGATAAAAACGCACAATACTGTATAATTATCGATGCAATGAACTCGTTCAAACGTACGCGCCCGAAACCGGCTACAGCAACAGCCTACGCCGGCATATACTAACATGGCAGCGCACGGCTCATTTTTCCAGACTTAGCCATTTTTCGAGTAATAAGCGAAATTGATTGCTTTATTTTATTTAGTAATTCAGTCATTTAAACTTTCCATTCAATCATTACAAATCATAATCAAACTCTTACTGGATGATCAGCAGTTCACGAGGACAAAAAGCTCTGTCCACGCTTCCTGTCCACAGCCCGTGGTGACACATCCTCCATGCCACTAATGAGGAAAGAAATGCTTACGCATTAATGAACGATGTCAGCATGTACGGTGGCTGGTATGAAGCAGGAATTAATACGTAGGAGAAAATTGGAACTTGGAATGGGAAGTACATATATATAGCAGACATCTTTCCCATAATTCTTTACATTTCTTTGGAAACACACATCACTCATTGAAACCACACCACTGCACGATAGCACCTGCTAGACACGAGAGATGAGCGAAATTTCAACCTCCGAAAGATAGCCGCTACTCATGATGCTAGAGAGAAGAACTTTCGAACAGTTCAACAGCGTTCGAAAGTAGCAGCGCCGGATCAGTGGCTCTGTTTGGGCAGCAATACTGCAAGAACATAAGTGCTGGAAAAGCGATTTGCGATATGCCCATATGTACCCTTTCAGCAGCCACGCATATGTATCATATTCCAGAAGCAACCAGATCCTGCAACCTCCCTCACCTTATCACTCCACCCTAAACCTCTTCCGTCCTTTCATCAAGCTTTGTCTGCATTGTCACACAAATATACAGGGTGTCCAGGCTAACTTTAGCCAAGGGTTAAAAAATAAGATATTTAATTAGGTAGGCCAGGGAAACCACTCACATGCAGCTACCTGCCGGCTTGCGCATCTAGGCAATTTTTTATATTGCGATTAATTTAGTAATTAATATAATTTTTCTAAATGTGTAAATATAGACTTTAGACAGCAGATGTGAATAGCAAAGTTGGAGGGCACCTTTAGAAACCCCCACTCCATATATTTGCGAAAGTTTATTAGCGCAGTGCCTCCTTAAGAGGAGGCCACGATTCACGATTGTGCTGCTCTCAATCCTGGCTTGAGTGAATGAAATCAGCTGCTGGCATGGCGCGACGACCCCATTGCTCCGGCAGGCCGATATGTCAGCGGTGGCACCGCCATGCCAGCAGCTGATTTCGTTCACTCAAGCCAGGATTGAGAGCAGCACAATTGTGAATTGTGGCCTCCTCTTAAGGAGGCACTGCGCAAATAAACTTTCGCAAATATATGGCGTGGGGGTTTCTAAAGGTGCCCTCCAACTTTGCTATTCACATCTGCTGTCTAAAGTCTATATTTACACATTTAGAAAAATTATATTAATTACTAAATTAATCGCAATATAAAAAATTGCCTAGATGCGCAAGCCGGCAGGTAGCTGCATGTGAGTGGTTTCCCTGGCCTACCTAATTAAATATCTTATTTTTTAACCCTTGGCTAAAGTTAGCCTGGACACCCTGTATACTGGATACCTCAGTACATGCTACACATTCCTTGCTGTGTACATGCTCACATAAAGGTTATCAACCTGCATGTTTCCAAATATTTGTATATGCACTTCGCCACAGTATTTTGAAGCGACAAGGAGCCTTTCACAGGGGCGACGGAATCGATAAGTGCAACAGAAAATGCAACAGCATTGGCACATATATCTCCCTCTTGTTGCTACACAGACACGCACGCACGCACACAGTATCTACCAGGTATCATCATCCATTTCATTTGCAGAGTACAGCAAATGGTGGAATTTTCGGTACACTCATGTTGCACCCCTTTCAGTACATCACTCATAAACAGATTAATATTTTCCCACGGATCTCCATCCTACATAAATTTCTGTCCCTATAACACTCCAAATTTACTTTTTTAGCCCTTAACGTTAACAACTTATAAACCTGCAATGGTTCATACTGCACATTTTTGGCTTGATGAAGTGGTATACCAAACATTAAAAGATGAAACTAAGAAAAATGATGAGATCAAAGCCAATTTCTCATGATACACCTTTGCATCCCCACCCTAACAAAAATGCAAGCTTGAAGTACGGAGGTAGCAGGCATCTACAGTCGGATACAACCCAAGATTGGAGTAGAAGACTTCCGGCCATTGGCATTGGCATAATATCGCGACACTGTGGTCGACTGCCTTACATCTGCTAGCAGGCACCTGCTCATGCCGACACCTGCTCCTGCACTTACTGACAGGCAAATGTAGCAGCTCATTGTGTCTTCAATCTTCTAACTGTAAGAGCAAATGAATTCACAGGGCACTCAGACATGACTACACTTAGTAATAAAGGAGTGCTCGTTTATATGCACTGAAGTGCAGCCATATGGCTACAAAGAAAAGCTATACAGCTTCCATATAAACTTCATGGTTGAAGAAAAACTCCTGACCTGGGGATCGAAGTTGGAAGTGTTAGTCAAAAGTTATGGGGAATCCTCCCAAGCTGAAGTAGATTACGCAGATTTTGGCATGTGTTTTAACTCCATTAACCGGCTATTCGCGTCGATTGCAAGCACGTAATATACACTTTTACATTCTTACCTTTCCAAACAGATAACATTTCTTGTTTTTGAAACGGGGTGTAATGTGAGCACAATAAACTTCATCAATTTGTATTTCAGAGCCAGATGTACTCAAGACAGCAGATATGTTTGCTGCACTTATAAATGGATGATGCATTTTCAAAGCACAAGGGCATCTGTGGCCAAATGGCACCTTGGCAAAAGGCGTTTTCATCTATTTAAGGTGAGACCAAAGACCTATTTCACAAGAATTTCACCGTAAAGAAGCCGTGCACAAGGCCAGGGGAAAGTTTGTACCCATTGTTTCATAAATAACCCCCCCCCACCCCCGGCACTGGGGACTGAACCCCGTACCTTTTACATATGAGGCAGATGCTCAAACCACTAGTCCACAGCTGCGGTAACAATTTATAAAATAGAAATCACATACCTATTCCTGGTGAGTCAGCCGTTACGCATCATGGGATAACTGGTGCAAACTTAACAAAAAAGTAAATAAAGACTCGGTACACAATCTTGGGGAGACTAGATCATTTATCATATACATTTACACATTTTCAACTGTAAAAAATGTTCATATGGGCAAACGAAATAGATTGACAGCAACAAGTAAAAACCTTATATAACTTAGTATAATATGCAGAGGAAACAGTACAGCATGATCTTCATAGAAACACTGTCAGAAGTTGGCATGTGAAGCAGAAAAGAAAAAAAGGAAATAAAATACCATTACACGATGTGGCTAGCAAATTCACTCTTAATAAATAACTGCGTATCAACAGATATGAAGCAGCTCTCCAGGAAGCACTGATTACATAGGATGTCTCCATGGGTTGCTTCCGCAAGAAAGAATAAAGTGATACCAGTTACAAGAAAAGGGCTGCGATGGCTATGGTCAAAATGCAAGAGCAGGCTTGGTACATAATTGCCGGTACCTACACAATGTATTGGTAGTTCAACAAGTACCAATACATGGTACCTGTCGAAGCAAGCAAATAAGATGCGTACTGTCCGCAGAAAAAGTCTTCTGGGTGTGGGTGTGCAGAAAAAAAAAAAAAATTTTGGAGCAGTCACACAAGCCAATGTGCATGCTCCAACTGCTGATATCAATATAAGATGAATGATTTGCAAGGAAGTGCTGCAGTGATTTTATTCCGCAGCACACACATCCCACAGAGTTTTGCTCTGCCAACTGTGTATATTAGAGGAAGCTAAACAACACTCATCAACATTACTAAGAACACATGAAAACAAAGAAATGCAAACTTTCTTCCAGTAACCTGAGCACATGAGTTATTCTGTGTAATTCTAAAATATCAGCTCTGGACCACAATGAACAAGAATGGTAATGCATTGTGTGTATAACACTGCCAAAAGTTGGCCACACCATAAACATTACAAAAACTCCTCTCACTTCAGTTGTAGGCACTGCACTGTGCCAGAATCAAAACGATTACAAGCGCTTCTGCACATTAAAGTCAGTAGTAATTCTTGCAATAAAGCTTGTGAAATGACGTGAATACTGCGTTATAAAACCGTCATAGCTTTATTACCACGGTGGTATATAACACTCGTAACAATAAAAATGTTGGCATAGTGGAAGATCGTGAAGAAGTTTCTTCACATTTCTCAAGTACTAAGTATCTTACCAGCTTCTCAATTCCATTTTTCGGACACTGCTGCAGCAGGATTTGGACAGCGATGAGTCTCGTTTGCGTCATGGCAAGTTGTTCTGCTAATAATCTTGATGCAAACATCAAATACACACATCTTTCTTCCATATGACAAGTGTGCACGTGCACATCCATACTGCACATCACATCACGCCCGTGGTGTTTGCAATAATAAGGGCATCAATAGTTTGTGACCCGACAAGTGCTGGCGACGTCACTGAGCACAAATTATCCCCATGTTACACCTGTCACACGGCTTCATCACAGGAGTGGATCTTTGCTACGGCTGATCCAGCCTGCAACTTGAGCTGGTCCCACCTGCAGTGAATAAACACAGATTAAGATCAGTGTGGGCTTGACTGACATGGTCACATGGTCACTATCGGAACTGAGGTCCCGCTGACCATTAACTACAACTAGGTTTCAAATCACTATTCTGTGCACACCCCCCCCCCCCCCCCCCTTCACGCGATATAGGGTCGACTTACATTTCAGTTGACCTACAATCGTGTAATTCCAGTTAAGGGGGGACGCGGGTCTTGAAATCGCGAAAAATGGTCAAAAATGGCACTTTTCAAAAATTGCGATTTTGAAGTCTTTAATGTCCCAACTATTCCTCTACAAAATATTTTAGCTGAATTCCAACTCAAAGTATGAAAAAAACGGCAATTTAGAAACGTCAGTGAGCCGAAATTGAACGCCAAGCGCGAAGGTTTGCCCCATTTTCAAGCTGCCGTAGCTCCGCGCGACGCGAACCGATCGGTGCCATCTTGGTCTCGTTTGAAAGCTGCTTTCCTGCTCTCCAATTTGGCGCCTTTCTGCAAGCTGTAGACCTTCGCACAGCGAAGCTATTAGCACCCGTTCGCAAGAGGGGAAAGCGTCGCGAGACAGCCGCCGATTGGGTAAAACGGGCGCCTCCTCGAGGCGCAGCCCTCTGATTGGCCGTGACGCATGCTTTGCCCCCCGCGGCCGCGTTGTACGGCTCCTTCCCGTCGTCTGCTTTCGCCTGCACGCCCGTCATTTTTCGCGCTCCTCTTTGTTTCCTAGTATTTTTCGTTCTGCCGTTTTCCTTATCGTTATTGTAGATATTTTGGCTATTGAATCGCTTCTTTTAGCCTCGAATTTCAAGCTTTTGCTTGTATTTGCCTGCCTGGTGTCTTTGTTCCGTGTGTCACGATGGCCCGAGACGCGCGCTTGAAAGCAAGCATGCGAAAAGCAGTCGGCAAAAAGAGACGCACATGGAATAAGTAGAGCGCTGCATCGTCGAGCGCAGCAGCTTCGGTGATGCCGCAAGCTGCTGTACCCTCGGTGGACGCGGCTGGACTGAGCTCGCCAACAACAGCTTCGCAGGTGGACGCGGCTGAACAAACCCTGTTGACGCCAGCATCGCCGGTGAACGCGGCTGGACAATGCCGATCGCCGTCAACTTCGGTGTTACCGCAAGTCTCTGCAGTGCCGGTGGATGTGCCTGGACTAAGCCCGTGGAAAATATAGACTTTTGATACGCTGCAAGCCGCTTCGAATTCCGTGTCGCCGGAAGCGGCCGAGCCGGCTGACCTAAGCCTAAGGTCGACTTAGGCCGACTTAGGCGTTTGCGCACACTGCTTCGTGCCGACCGACCGGACCGGCTGAACCGAGCTCGCGTGCTCAACGCTTCGACAAGCACGCGCAGCGCGGACCTTGGCAGCACGCCAAGCCGCTGCCGCCGCTGATAACATCATTTTTTATATATATATATATATTGAGGAGAGCTCCTGGAGGGGGGGGGGGGGGCGCTCGGCGAACTTGGCAGAGCGCCAAGACGTTGTGCGCTCTAAGATGAAGCTTGAACATTCGCATTAGACACTCCTCACTGTCCTGTTTTTAACCTAGCAAGAAGCAGTTTCTCGCTTCAACCAAGGAATGGCAACAACCAGCAGAGCTGTTGCAGCACAGCTTGGTTACAGGCCTGGGAGCTGCCCCATTAGTAGGAGCCTTGAAAAAGATAAACAGAGGCTGTGCAGGTCTGATAAGGGTCACACCAATGCTGAAAAGGTGAAGAAGAGGATGGCCAAGAAGCACAAGCCTGACAGCACTGAGGACTACTGCCCAGGACTTTTGTGAATGTGTGGCAGATTCAAAGAAAATAGCAAGTGATTTTCTGAGCTTTTTTTTTGTCAAGTGCCAATGCAATACAGAGGTTTTCATAATCTTTACATGAACAGATTTCTGTAAATTTGGTGTTATTGTGTTCAGCGATGACTGGGTGGCATGCTAAAGCATTAAATTTTTCCATATGATCAGTAAACAAAAATGGCAGAGTAAGCAAAACTTTGAATGCAATTTTCTCAGCTTTGCTTTTTCGATCAAATGCCTTTGCCTTACGGAACTTTTCATAATGTTTGCATCGACTGATTTTATTGAAGTAGGTATTATTTTTTTCAGCAACACCTCAGCTACATCCTAAAGCTTTCCAATTTTCATTAAACCCAATAGACTAGCAATTAGGTCAGGTGTAAGCTAATTACTCCCACATTGTTTTTTTTTCCTTCTTTGTTATTCATTCATGACCTATGTGATGACTTTTTTAAAATTTCTTTAGCTTTAGGATGTGCAATGGGCCCTTAAGAATAACAGCATTACTTTAAAACTAGTTGTTTTAATTAAGAAATCACCATAATGGGCCGTAAGAAAAGACCTAAGTGGCATAAATTATTTTGCCCTATCTTCATTTCTAGATGAGATATATAAAATATGAATATATATTTGGGATTAGCATTCAAAGACATATCTGCATGCCAATTTTCAGGAAGATATGTTAAGAAATAAAAAAAAAGTTTTCAAGACCCTCATCCCCCCTTAAGTTGTGGTTAATCATAAGCTGTCCTCCACATGCTTCACATACCGGGTGTTTCAGCTAAGATGTTGTGCAATTTTTTAAAATGGGCTTTTTAAGTTAGAGCAGCCCTTTCGGCATAGCACTTGGCATTGGCTCGAACCCCCCCCAGACACAGTCAAATGTCACGCATGGCTAGACATGGGTGGGCCAAGCTCACATGCACTTGGGAAACCATGGTGCCACGATTCACCATCACCTGCATGTTGCAGACGCCCCTACGGGGGCGACTGTACTCTTTCAGAGCAAACGTGATGAAAATAGCTAGCTGGAATGAAACCACTGCTTGCTCGCTGCATTCAAGCAGACAGCCATTCATGATACCCTCAACGGCTTTCACATGGTCCACAAACAAGGCTGCCCGAGACATACGCACCCGGTCTCAGCCAGTCGCTCGTCGCAGGTTGCTCACGAGGCACTCCATCTCCCGCCTGAAGCCAAAAGAGTCGTTCTCCCATTTGAGCGAGTTGAGCTCCTCGGGGGGAACCAGTGAAGGCAGCAGCCGGCCATAGAAATCTTTGAAATCCACCTCCGCCAGGGCAAAGAGCAGGCTCTGAAACTCGTCCTTGAGCAGGTCACGCACTGGCGATGACACGAGGCACCTCAGCGCAGCCTCCACAAATTGTGCCAGCATGCCCTCTCGGAAGGCCGCCTGGTGGGAAGTGCAGCAAATGAGTTTAGGGGAACTCCCCAGGGTGGAGAAAATTCACAACAAGGGAGTAATTACTTATTAGCTTCCATTCAAACGCAGTTTTCAAAAAGGAAAGTTATGCAGCTGTCACAGAAATTTCACAACTGAAGAAAAAGAAACTATATCGCTGTGCTTGGGTGGATGCTAATGAGCAATTACTTCTCATTATACCCACCGTGTGGGCTCAGTGGTTATAGTGTTCAGCAGCTGACCATGAGGTCACAAAATCTAATCCTGGCTGCGGTGACCATGTTAATGAACCCCTAGTAAGGCCATGGGTGCCATGGGTTTCAGTAACTTGGCATGCTGCTGCAACAAAAATACTGGACACTTGACGACTTTGGTAAGGAGGTGGTTTTACGTAACTGTATTTGTATGCAGCTGTTCAGTATTTGCAAAAGGTTACAGCAGTAGTCAGAGACAGCTGACCGCAGCCTGACAAATTGGGCACGGGAGCCATGTCCCAAACTCAAATTGTAGAGATTGATGTGCCTTGCACTAGCCCCCAAAGCTAGAAATCATGGTCAGCTGGTCAGGCTATGTGACTACCTGAGGCCAGCGCAGCAGCATGTTGGCGAGCATTTTATGGCCGACGCAGGTGCTCAGAGTTCCATATATCCAATGTTTAGTTCATTACCAAAATTATATTTTACATGCATAATGCTAGAAGAACTTTTGAGTGTTCAATTGAAAGCATAATTTGCTCTATCCAAGTCCGTTATGGGTTTGACTGTAGTTAGATCCATGCAAGCCTCAATCTCTTGCTTTTACACACTTCCGAACGTGTCGGACTCAAGCTGCTTGTAGGAGACTGCTTCCCCATTTGGCCACTCACTTGGGCACTTTTTGAGGGGCTGTGCGTCTGCATGCATGTTAGGAAAGAAGGGATCGAGGCTCCTTAATGCCTTTCGAAAGCCATTGAGGTTCCTTGAGGCTGAAAGGATTGAAAAATTCGTACAATACACAATAAAAACTGAGAACACTGCACACAGGTGATGCTTGTAGCTAGGAAAACAAGCTTATACGAAGCGTTGACTAAGCACTCCGAGGCTCCCCACTCCCTTGATCACTTTTTTTTGCGTTGTCAAAAAAGGGGGGGGGGGGGGGGGGGGAGGAATATATGTCTGACAAACCTTTTGAAAAACGCGGTGCCGGACGTTGAAAAGGAGCAGGGAGTTCACACTCTGGCGAACGATGTCTGGCTCGGGCAGGTGCAGGAACCAGCCAAAGACGGACAGGATGCGGCCAAACTCGTGCGGGTTGCTCAGCTGCTCGGGGGCCACCACTCCGCCGGGGAAGAAATAGCGCCAGTGGTAAGCCACGCTCCGAGCCAGCAGATCGAGCAGCCTCGGCCCCAGCACAGGCGTCAGGCCAGAACACTGCACAAGAACAGCAAAAATTCCAGCTGCGTACCCTCAGGGTATGACGAAAACAGAGCAGGAAACAGGATGTAGGAAAGACAAGACACACGCAAGCACTTTGTGCGTTAATGCAGTGATGCTGCAATGCACAACTGCCACAGCCAACGGTGCTTCGGAACCAGCCACCGTCCATCGCAAGAGGTCTAATCTTGTTACCAGTTCAGTGCTATAATCTCTCACTAAAATTAAGGCACAGCTGGTTTCCGCACCGCCTTTGGCAGCGAAGCACGCCAAGCGAGGCTGGCTTCACCGCACGACAAGCTGTGCACCGAATGTTGCCTTTTCCGCAAGACAGCAATGCCGCATGGAGAGCGAGTTCGAGAGACCGAGGGCAAGCCTCAAGCACACACCACTTTCACCTCGTCATGTTTTTCTACAGTGCTAGCTCTGCCAACGCACGCAGGTGCGTCACCTGAAGCCTGAGGTCACGCAGCCAGGCAGGATGCACGCATGAAACGTGATTGCGCCGTTTTACGTACTGAATGTTCCGGTGAATGAGAGTTTGATAAACGTGAACAACAGGACTATACTTTGGCACGGGATTTTCAAAGGGATGCTCCGACTGTTGGAGATAAACACTAATTTGATACATCCGGAATCGAATGTATGCTGCCATCACTGCAGTGGCTCAGTGGCTTTGGCGTTCAGTTGCCGAGCCTAAAGTAAAGGGATGGAATCCTGGCCACAGCAGCAGCTTTTGGAGGCAAAATGTGAAAGTACCCATGTGCTGCACGATGTCAGTGCACGTTAAAGAACCCCAGGTGGTAAGAATTAATCCGGAGCCCCCTGTCATGGTATGCCTCATAGCCCATGTGCATACCACATATCACACCAACAGTGTTGTGAAACACTCCTAGAAACGGTGCAAGACGTAATCGGGGGATATTCAAAATTCCGCAAGTCCGCTTTTCCTCATAACTATGTTGCCAAACAAAAGGTGGCTGACTTCTCTATAAAAAAACTTGCGAGTGCTACAGGACAGGCACAAAGGGTGTGTGTATAGACCGCCAGAAATGTATTTTGGAAGAACCAAACAAAAAACTAGTCCTTCTTGCTTTGTTTCAGCTGGAAACGCATGGTCAGCCATCTTGCTTTGAGAAGCACTCTTATGCAGAAAAGCGTACTTGCGGAATTTTGAACAACCCCATTGAGCAGCCACACTTGTGGATGCCATATACAGTAGAATCTTGACATAAATCTCCCGAATCCGTAGAAACATTCGTATCGCTTATTCATGTCATCCGAGTCGCAAATTAAGTGAAAAACCTTGGTCCCCGGGGAAACTGTCCATAAATAAAATTGCCCATAGTAACGGGGGTAGCAATAATTAGCGCAAATTTAAAAAAAAAAATCCGCTCTTGCACTACAATCGCTGATGCGATGGCAAATGCTCTTTCAGCCAAGAAGATGCAGCTATCACCCCTGAATACGGAGCCCCGACCAATCCGTACAGGCTGAAGTGGACACACATCCAAGTAGCAGACCCTCCCAGATTGTGGACCGAGGCTCTACTGTAGTGCAAGTGAGCGCCTGACCTGAACAAGGCGCGGCTGGATCTGGTCGAGGCACAACCGGATCACGACAGGCACGAACTTGGTGAGGCTGCGCTCCCGCACCACAGAATGCAGCACGGCCATGAGCCACTCCATGCCGGCCACCTTGCCCTCCTCGTGGTCCTGGGACACCCGCTGCTCCACCATGACCAGCAGGCGCTCCACCTTGTCGGCCCCCAGTTGGGTGGCCAGTATACGCACTGCACACTCCAGCAAGCCCAGCACGGGGTCATCGCTGCCACCTGCACATGGGGAATCCCTTTTTGATGACAATCTCATTGAAATGGTGCAGATGTGTTGGGAAAACACAAGAAATTTTTCTGCTGTCACAACAGACATTCTTGATTGTGAATTTTTTCTTTTTTATGGCACTAGGGCACCTGTGGCCAAAGAGTGCCAGGCACAAGGTTTTCTCAGGTGAGCTCAAAGACCCATTTCCCAAGTGTTTCACCCTAAAGAAGCCAAGCACCAGGCCCAGGGGGAAGCTTGTGCCCATCGTATCACCGGCGGGTACCCGGCAGCACCGGGGATCGAACCCTGCACCTCCCACATGCGAGGCAGGTGCTCAAACCACTAGGCCATCGCTGCAGTATACAACAGAAATTTTTACCTACCAACAAAGTTACCTACCAGGATACTATAACAATGTGACAACAGACATTCTTATTAGTATATTCCAGTAGGTAATCTTATCACACCGACAGAAAGTCTTGTTTACGCAACAAGAATCTTGTAGTGATGTTTTGTGCTGCTGCCTGTCGTTGCATCAGTGCAAGTTCTGTCACAACAACAGATGACTGTGAGATACTGTGAAAAATTCCGTTATGGCACAATTTTTCCGTATGTTTCACCCCAAAGAGAAAGGACAGCAGGCCACGGGAAAGCTGACCCATTGGATAACCAATGGGCACCCAGCAGCACTGCACATCGAACCATGCACCTCCTGTACACTAGGCGGGTGCTGTCATGTACTCCTCTTTGTGAAAAATGCCCTCAGTGGTGGTGAAAAGCTCCTTTTGAGATTGAGGACTGAAGCTATTGCTGCAGACACCCTCAAGGGATGCCACTATCAGAGCACAATTAAAAGGACATTCAGCAAAAACTCAATCGTATTTTTGTTCTGGTCTGTGTTGGGTTGAAGCCTGGTGAGTGTGAGGGATTTGTACCAATGACCTTTGTTCCTGGAAAACGTAATGGGGGGCGACCTTCGGAGGGCCGTGGCGGGCCAACCAGCGGTCGCGCAAGGATGCGGGTGGCACCAAACGAGTCGTCGTTTCGTGGCGTACATGTTGGTACCCAAATTTGCCAAAAGCACAGGTGGAAACAACTTAGCTAACACTCTTCATATGATATCACATTCGCGAATCATTTGTTTAATTTCTCCATGCAAACATGCTGACCGCGCTGGCAGCATTACCTTGCAGGCTAGGAGGCAGACGCTCGAGCAGCAAGGGCCACAGTGGAGCCAGCCCTGCGGCCGCCATCTGCTTGCCTTGGCTCTCCGCTTGCCATAGCACCTCCAACATGGCTCGCAGCAGGCTCAGGCTGCGTTCCACTGCTGGTCCTGCAGCAGTAAGATGGAAGGAAATAAGCTGAGTACGGCCTGCTCTTCACAAGGACACTGAGGAGGACAACTGCATCGCATTTTCGTTCAGCAGCAAAAGGCACATTTGTGCTGAAAAAATTTAACTTAAGAATGTAAGGTTTCTTTTTTTTCCAGTCACTCGAAATTTAAATCTCCGACGTTGGTGATGAAACGGACTCCATGGTCACCGGCTCAAAGTGAATGGCAGCTGGTGTAGCCTCAGAAATCGGCAGAAAAAGCTAGGAGCAATGATGACACCCACACTCTTGGCATGGGAAAATGGTATACGACAGTACCCGTACTAGGAGAACAGACTGAAGTTGGCCAGTATCGACAGATTATCACGTTCCAATGACTAACAGGCTACTCTCGCAGAAAATCAAGTGTTCATAAATTACAAAACGTAAAAAAAATTGAACTACAGGTGTCACCACCATCAGCTGTTTTTCACAAACTACGGTGATGCCGAAATATTATTAAAGCGAAAGCTTTGCTACTCCCCTCCGTAGCTTATTCGTACAGTGTTTACTTCAGGACCTCCGCCTGTAATGCTGATATTTATGTATGTACATGTATCCCACGATGGAAATGAGGTGTGATGATGATGATGATCGTTGATTTTATGGAAGGCCTAGCATTACCGTGTGCAGGCTTTTGCCACATGCCGACAGTCAATTTCATGAAGAGCGAGTTAACTTGAGTGACAAGTGCAAGATACTACCATTTGGGAATGTCACAGTGTTTCATCGCAAGTTCAATGAAGACGAAATTCGTGATTTCTGATTGCTTAAGAGGTTTGAATAATAAAATGTGGTGCGAATCTGATCAAATAGCAAGTACTAGTACCCCTAGAAAATATGCTTTTGAATCAGAAAGTTTATCAAGCTGGGGGATTTTCTTTTTTCTTTTCCAGTCTATGCACGCACTTTTGGACATCTTGTGTGGCCTAGAATGCAATTCTCCAAGCTTCAATTCAAGCTGGTTGATACAACCAACTTCCCTGACGCATCTGCGGCCTTTCAGGCATGCAGAGCTCCTGGCCTCTGTGTAGCATCTCACTTTTTTATGCCCGTGAGGAAATTTCCCTCGGAACTTCTGCTCGAGACAGCTTTGGTTCCAGTTTGGGCAGGCTGGTTCAGGTACATTGTTCAGTACTGTCATCTCTTGGGATATAATCTGAACATAAATCTACATGCTGCCTAGCTACAGAACATGGACGGCAGAATGTCACTTTTTTTTTTTTCAGCGAAGGTGTCACGTATTTACTTGTGGTGCAAGTGAACTCGTTGGTGTAATGTATCACATGACCACAGCATCGCAGTCACGCACGCAACCGATGATGCCGCCGGCAGTGAGCAACCGTCCTAGTGCATCCCACACAGGCGTTGGTGGTGCCTCTTCATTTCATCGCACAAATCGCCAACTTGTGCTGGTTGTGTGCATTTAATGTGAAAGCATAACAGTAGATTCATTTTTAAAGTGAAAGCTTTACTACTCCCCTCCATAGCTTCTTCGCTGTGTGCGCGAGTTTGACCTTGAACCGAGGAGCAACCACGCAGCAGCTGCGATGTTACTCATCCGTCGCCACCGCCGAAGCCGAGCACTTGCCTCGGTTTCTATAGACCGTCGGCGTTTATTGTTTCATTGGCATTGGTGCTGACAATGATCTAGACTCTGATAATTCTGATGAAAGGTAAGGCATGTAACTGGTTCCCTGACATCTCAATCACCCTTTGAGATGGGGCGGTGGTGAGAGAGAGATGTGGGCTGCATTTGACAATGCTGTAGCAGACACGGGGAATTGCAGCAATAGGCCGCAGCGTTCATTGGGTGATCAAACTCTCGCAATCAACCATTAATTTAACTGCCAGCCTAGGCGCGCTGCCTATCCAGTGTGTGGAACACACTCAATGCCGCATCTGCTTGCCCGATACTGCACCACAGCTTTCGCTCTCTAACCAGGCTCAGCAGTAGTTAAACAGCAGCTAATTTTTTTACGTGGTTCTCCGAGGCTGGCTACAGCTACACCACCATTCACTTGCAAATGGCAACCGTGAGGTCCTTTCTGACGTTGCCGGTCGACTGGGAGAAAAAAAAGCTCCATTTATAAATACACTTTTATCGGCAACAAATGCTTCTTTCAGTGCCATACAAGAGCAGAATAGCCAGGAAGAGTCAGGCAGTCGATTTTCACTAACAAAAATTAAACGGTGTTGTCCTCGGCTCAAGTTTGACGGTTAGTGCAGTAACAAAACATGTACACCCCCGGTCAAAACTATACGGCCCGAGGGGTTTGCTTGTGAGGCCTGCTGGACGCCTCGTTGTGCATCCTCAGTGACCGTAATCTCTCGAAAGAGGAATGGTTTTGCGTCATCAATCCTCCCAAGCTTTGGAATGCTAGATGTGCTAGGCAGCCCTGCTAAACAGCTTAGAAGCAAACCCCTTGGGCTATGTACTTTTGACAGGGGCTGTACCTCACACAGGCCCAGTCCGAAAGAATTGAGAGGCAATGTTATTCTATTCCGCAAACAAAAATTCCCTTAAACAGACCCCAAAATTCTAATTTCTGGCCTTTTTCCCCTAAAGCAGTTTTAAAAAATTGATCAGGATGGCAAAAAAAAAAAAGCTTGAAAATTTTGGCTCCTAAAGTTCCCTTTTAAATGAATTTTAGTTGTAAAACTCCGTGAAAAAAGCTAAAATTCCTTAAATGGTACATCACTGCGAGAGGAGCATCATGATGATGATGATGATTATGGATTTTTATGGTGCAAGGGCATCTATGGCCAAAAAGCGCCATGACACAAGGCATTTTCGACCTCTCAAGGTGGGGTCAAAGACCCATTTCCCAAGCATTTCACCCTAAATAAGCCGAGCACCAGACCAGGGGAAAGCATGTGCATCATGCAAGTGGTACATACCTGGTGGCTCACGCTGCAACAGGGGCTGAGCGACGGCATTCAATAGGTTAGCTTCGACCACTGCTCTCTGGTCCCAGCACTGGACGGCACTCGGTCTGCCGCACCATTGTAGACACAATGCGGCATGCACGGACTGCACCACCATCTCCTCACACTGCATGTGACACATGCACACTCTTAGAACAGGGGTCTGCACACAGCCCCCTGCTTCCGGGCGATGAGTGAAATTTTCTGCGAGCCCAGAAATCGAGCGATGCGATGAGCGACAGTGGTTCCACAGGCCACAGCTCTTTGTGCGATGCCATCGTGCGGCATGTCACCACAAAACTAAGCCGCATGCGGTTGACGCTGGGGAGTTACACTATTTTTCTCCCAATTAATACGTTCTTAGATAACATGATTTCCCGGCAACTATGTTTAAAATTTTGACAAATTCTGGTCGTATAGTAAGTTTCGCGATCAACTGCACATGTGCAAACTTGACAAGTGGGCCGAACGCTGAAGCACTCGACATGAAGAGCCGAAATGTAGCGGCAGTCACCCACTGTGGTAGCTTTTCTGCAGTGCTTTGGCGCAAAGAGGCAAAGCGCGTGCGCCCTCCCCCCCCCTCACTCACTCTCTCTCTCTCACACCACACACACACACACACACACACACACACACACACACACACACACACACACACACACACACACACACCACACCACACGCACGCACGCACACAAAAAAAAAAAGAATACATCATGCTAACATACAAGAGGGCCGTTCCTATGGGGATGCAACATGAGGAGGAAAAACACAGCGACATCTTCGCGGTGCCGAAAGGCAAGGGAGCAAAGTATCTGAGAACTATAATGATGCGAGTGAGCCGGGTCTGGGGAACGCTGCACGACAAGCAAAAACGCTGTAACAGTCAGCCGGCGTGGCGGCTTTTCCATACAAAAATGACAAGGAAGAGATTTTGGCTACTTTTTTACCACTGCCATCGATGTACCAGATGTGTCCCGAGCATCTTCGCACGAAGAAAAATGCCAATGTGGGCTGAATTTTGCGAGCACTAGAAAAGGAGCTGTTCGTACCTGCGCCGAAAAATGCTAATCGACAGGAATTTTTCTGAAATTTCAAAGTAAATGCCTTTGTAGCTCATTCAGTTACAATTCTCAAAATTAGTTGGTTTGGACATACTTTTTCCCGGATAAAGTTTTTTTTTTCCCTCATTTCATAAAAAGTAAAGCGCAATATCCATGTTTGTAACACTGAGGTTTGACTGTACATACATCTTGATCATTGAAGGAATGCCTACAAACCCTCCTTGGCGGACATGGAATGCGCATGGAATAGACCCTTCCACATCTGTTGCTACAGTTGAGTGCAGCAGCACTGGTGAACGCTCTCTCAAGGTTAGGCTACGTACAAGGCGAGACATCCGCTGTTGCGGCTCAGTTGGCAGAGCACTGCACGCAACATGAGATGGACGAGGGTTGGGATGCCACAGGCAGCATGTGGCTGTTTTTTCTTCTACATTCTGTAAAATTACCTTCCACCTAAAATGAATACACAATTCTCCATTTTGCTCAACACAATGAAAAAATTAAAAAAAAAACTCCCGTGGTTTCTTTCATGCATAATTTATTACAGCTGCCGTCCCTCCATGGCCCAACCACATACATTTAAACCCGAATATATATACAGAAATCGAGAAAAGTGTGCATTTTTTCGTTGATGTACATCCAGTTTTCGTGTGAGAACTCAAAAGGACTACTCGGAACGGAAGCCAAAATCAATGTTCACAGTAAACTCGAAGTTGGAAACATAGAGACGCATTCCGTGATCACAATAACATGAGTGCGGCAGCAGCTGCCAACCTTCTCTGCCGTGGACTGCACGACACTACTATGCGTGGAGTAGGGAGAGTGGGGGAGTCGGAAACACCTGCCTCCCTCTCCGCGAGAGCGTCTCAGCGGCTGCAAATTTGACCATTGTCACCAAATGTTATGTGTGAGCACCCTTGCCTCAGGCTGACAGCGCTCCTTGCTGCTCGCCCCTCCAGCCGCGTGCCTGTAACAGAGAGGTGGTGATGGGCGCACACCACTCGTCACGTGCCTTCTTTGCTGCGCCGTTTTGTGCCAATACTGTTGTTGGTGCCACTTGGTGTGATGCTACAAAAGAGAAAGCTGCAGAGGGGCACCTATCGCGCTGGAGGACAGCATGTCGTGTCACCTGCGTTTGTTCGTTATGATTACACAGTCGACCGATTTTTCGGACTCCCTAGGAAACGCGAAAATGTCCCAAAAATCAGGCAGTCTGAAAAATCAAATTTCATCGAAAAAAAATCACTAACTTATCGCCAATATGCCGGAGGAAGGGGCCAAGTAGTTTTGCGCAGATTGTGAAGCTCCTCACAACTAAATCTCGCCATGCGTCGTGTGCACAGACGATGGGCGGCAATTGCTTTCACGAGCCCGACCCACGATGGCTGTGCTGCCTTCGGCATGCCGTGTTGTGTTTTATGGCTCATAGGCAACTAAGGCCATCATGCGCCAAGCACATGGTATGAGAAGTTTTTCGCTGAATTTTATAGAAATGTGAAAAATCACCCGTGGTGTAGAGGGCCTCAACCGTTAGTACTGCCTAGTGAACAGATAGGAATATTTTAGAAATAGCTACCAGTAAAAGCTTTAAAGAGAGTTGGGTAACCTCAGCAGCCATCCCTGGCTGGGCAAGGATCTCGTGGCTCCCAGCGAGCCTTCTTCTCAGGGGTGAGAAAGTGGCTGAGGTGTATTGAAATTCAAACACACCAGTGGGTAAAAAATTTATAATTTCTCAAGAAATCCTGTTTCTCTATGAAAGCTAAAACCGCAAGACATATCAACAATTGCATTATCTCCTAAAAGCAGTGTAGGATGAAAAGGATTCATTACAAAATTGAGTAAAGCACTTTTTCCTTAGTTTTTCCAGTTTCGCACAAGAGAATAAAGATGTGGTTAACCGTAACTTCATCTCCGCATTCTTCGCAAACAGATTTATCTTGTTTTGTCAGTAGGAACATTGTGTGCGAGGTGTGTGTGTCCTATACGAAGACGGCAGATATTCACTTCCTTGAAACTTTCCTGGTGGGTGCAGGACTTCCATTCACCAAAACTGGTTTTACAATGTGCAGTTTGTTATTTACTTCATTGTTCCACACGGGCTGCCATTTCTGTCTTATGTTGCGATGAACTAAGTTAACGCAGTCTTTAAACGGTACATTTACTTTTGTGATTTGCTTGTCATGAGCTTGAGCTGGCGCAGAAGTCTGCTCTCTCATTGCCTTTAATTCCGATATGACTCGGTTCCCAGCAGAGTTTTATGTTTTGTCCTTGAGCTGTGGCTCTTACTATGTTGTGTATGATGTCACCAAGTATAGGAGTGATTGCATTTCTAGAGCGGAGAGCTGTAAGTAAACTTAAGGAGTCTGTGTAAATAATACTGTTTGTGAGGTTCTCGTTTACTATTTGTTCAATGGCTACACAGATGGTGTACATTCAGCAGTGAAGATTGATGCACACTGTGGAAGCCGTACTATTTCATTCCAATTCCCTTGTACTGCTGCGCTTGCAATATAAGCATCCGTGAACCATCTGTATAAAAAGCTGTGAAAGTGTATAGTACTTTTCCTGCAGTGTTAGAAATTCTTGTATTATATGTTGTTGTGGAGTTTGCTTTTTACGGAAAAGTGTGTAAGAGTGAAATCCCAGATAGCAGGAATAATGTACCATGGAGGCAGTGGATCTTGTCTTTGCACAGTACCAGGTAATGTGTTCAGTACGCCAAGATTCTGCCACATCTCTTCAAATTGCAAGAGCAGTGGCCTGGTAGCTTGTGGTTTGTTGTTAAAGCGTGTCCGAAGAGTCAGGGGTCCGAATTTTCAGTCATCGACTGTAGATATTCCTCTCACTGCGGTTCACATTTTATCAAGGTCAACTTCCGCAGCACCTTCGCCACATGGAGTTCAAAAATACACACGCTTCAATAGGGGCGGCATTGGGGAATACAGAAAATTCGTAATGCTGAGGGATTCGCTATATGGAGGTCCATTACACTCAGGTTTAACAGTAACACATGTGCTTTTTTCCGAACACTGTGGCCTATTGGTTCACCCATATTGGCAGCAACTTTCTTCAGCATGAAGAAGTAACGACAGATTTCATCTTCCGCTACAATGATTGCAAAAGGTTCATTAAATTTACTTCTCAAGCCTGTGAAACAGCACGTTACAGAGCTTCATGCTCAAACAAGGTACACCTGGGCAAAGCTCAAAAGCCAGAAGCTTTCACTGAATAGAAAGCGATACAGTCGAATCTCAATCCTTTGCCGTCGAAGAGGCCAAAAATGATCTCAAATTATGTGGCATTTGAACAAAGCTGTGGCAATCAGAAGAAGGGACTGAAACGGTCTGGTGTATGGCCAACTGAATTGGAAGCATGTCGGCGCACACTAGCCTTTTTCAAGCACACGTGGCTGACAGCACGGGGGACAGATATGCGGTGGCCTCCAACACGTGCTGGCATCACACAAGTACCACTAGGCACTGCTCAGAATAATGGCAAATTGCCCCACCTCAGGGCTGAGTGGTCGCATGGTCCCCTGGCACAGATGGTCGCAGAGCCGCTGCATGGACTGTAGCGAGAGCACGTCGCATGGCCGAATGTCTCTGCACACATGCCGAAGCAGGCTGCACCCAGCTCTGCACACCTTCTCGGGGTACTGCACGAAAAAAGCGGGCATTCTGACCGTTTTATACACAACTGCACCACCTCATCGTCGTCACCACCATCATACGCCCGACTACATCCACAACAGGGCAAAGGCCTCGTGCCAGTGATCTCCAATTAAGCCTGTCCTTCGTCAGCAGCCGCCACCCTCTCCCCGTAGACTTTCTAATCCCACCTGCCTCTAGGCTTACCTTCTCTCCATGCCAGTTTTAACACTCCCTTATTTCATGTGCGCGCAGCATGAAGACAACCTGAACACACTGTTCACACGCCGGAGTGCAATGGTATGTTACCAATGATGATCTGTCATTGGTCCGATTTCAATAGCACAAATGCCTAGGTATTAATATGTTAGCATTAGAAGGGCCTGTGCAAGTGAAAATGGCGACCACTGTCATGCGTGGCACATAGCATAACAAACCTTAGTATGCCACCTTGAATATATAACAAACAACAAACTTTGGTATGTTGACCACAGATATAACAAACCTAAGTATGCCACCTCAGATATAACAAACTTTCGTGTGTTGACCTCACATAGAATGAACTTTAGTGTGCAACTTTGGATATGCTAATGCATTCAAATGACCCACCAAGGATCGCCTCAGTTTTATTCTCAGTTATTCATGCTGAAGAGTGCCGCCACGGTGGCTCAGTGGTTATAGCGCTTAGCTGCTAACCCGAAAGACACGGTGACGGCGGTCGAATTTCAATGGAGGCGAAATTCTAGAGACCCGTGTACTGTGCGATGTCAGTGCACATCACAGATCCCCAGGTGGTCGAAATTTCCGCAGCCCTTTACTACAGCGTCCCTCATAGCCCGAGTCGTTTTGCGATGTTAAACCCCCATAAACCATTCACGCTGAAGTGGAACCACAAGGCTGTTTGGTTTGGTTTAACGGCTGCTTGACCATTTCCTGTTGATCCACATTTCCATCGGTTGGGGAAAGAGCTGGAGTGAATTAGAGCAACAAAGCAGAGGTCACTGCACAGCTTTTGTAAGCTTCGTGTGACCTAATCTTTAATGTCATAGCCACTGTTTAGCTGTTAGAACTGAAACCAAAACTACATGGGAGCAGTAATTAAATGAGAGGTTATTTTCCGGGTCGAGGCGAATTCAAGGTGGCAGTATACCTCGTCTCATGTACACTTCTAACCAATGATTAGCGAGGAAACAAGAGTGCGCCGTCTCACGTGAGACCATTGCATTCTACCAGGGCCATGAGAAACCAGCATTATGCGCAGTGCATGTCAGGCAGTGGATATGCACATGTACGGAAGTTCTTTAAAGCTCCATTAGAAAGCATTAATAGTATGCAAAGACACAAGCCCCCACATTTGCACTAACCACTGATCAACATAGCAACACTAAAAAAAAATGGCTCTACCATTATGCTTTCACATTAAATGCACACGAGCAGCACAGGTTGGCGATTTGTGCGATGAAATGAAGAGGCTCCGCCAACACCTCTGTGGGATGCACTAGGACGGTTGCTCACTGCCGGCGGCATCATCGGTTGCGAGACTGTGATGCCATGGTCATGTGATACATTACACCAATGACCCCACTCATGCCACGAGTAATATCGGTGACACCTTGTTGAAAAAAAAAAAAAACAGAAAAAAAAACACAAAAGCGAAATTCTGTCACCCTAATTCAGTAGCTGGGCAGCATATAGATTTATATTCAGATTATCCCCCGAGAGATGACAATACCGAACAGAGCATTTGCACCAACCAACGTGCCCACACGTTCAGCATGCACCAATCCCCCCCCCCCCCCCCCCCCCCCACACCCCCCCCTCCCCAAGTAACACACTCACCGGTTCTAAAACAGGAACCAAAGCGGTCTCGAGCAGAAGTTCCGAGGGAAATTGCCCCATGGGCATGGAATAAGTGAGATGCTGCAAGGAGGCCAGGAGCGCTGACTGCCTGAAAGGCCGCAGATGCATCAGGGAAGTTGGTTGTATCGGCTAGCTTGCACCGAAGCTTGCAGAATCGCGTTCTAGGCCACACAAAATGTCCTAAAGTGAGTGCATAGACTGACAAAGAAAAAAAAAAATCTCCCAGCTTGATAAACATTCTGATGCAAAAGCACATTTTCTAGCGGTACTAGTACTTACTGTTTAGTCAGATTCACACCGCATTTTCATTATTCAAACCTCTTAAACATTCAGAAATTACGAATTTCTTGTTCATCTACAATTGCGATGAAACACTGCGGCATTCCCAAACGGTAGCATCTTGCACATGTCACTCAAGCTAACTTGCTCTTTGTGAAACTGACTGTCAGCATGTGGCAAAAGCCTGCACACGGTAATGCTAGGCCTTCCATAAAATCAACGATCATTATCATCATCATCATCACGTCTCATTTCCATCGTGCGATACATGTACATAGACAAAATTAAGCATTACAGGCGGAGGTCCCGAAGTAAACGCTGTCCAGGGAACCTCGTGGTTTTTTACGACCCAAGGGCAGCTTTCTGGCCAGCTTTTCGGCCAAAGAGAGCGTGACAGGGATCGTCCAGATGGTCGAAATTTCTGGAGCCCTCCACTATGGCGTCCCTCATAGCCCGAGTTGCTTTGGGACGTTAAACCCTATAAACCAAACCAAACCAGTAAACTCTTTTGTCATGTGAGTATTAAGCAAAACTGTGATATCAGACTTTTTCTCACTGACAGCAATTGTTATCCAAAAGGACTGTAAACATGGTACTAGTCTTTACAGCTATTACTACTGCACGATTCCTGCTTCTTTACTAAATGCCTGGTAGGCCTTACAAATGTAATAAATTATGCTTACGATGAGAGAAACCAAAAGTTGCAATATCTATTTCTCTTCACAGCTGTGTTTTGTGGAAAAGCATTTCCCTTCATTTTGAACTACGTGTACCAGTAATCAAAATTATTCGATTCAATTCATGACCAATTTTTTATTATTTGTATTCGCTTCGCACCCAATAATTTGATCATCGTACGCCTATAATCAATTCGCTGTTTTTCTGGCCATGTTTCACAGAATATATTACCTGTAATTTAACTTGGCAGTATTCTAAAAATATTCGGTTCACACTCAATTCTGAATACTATTCGAATTCGCTTCACCCCAAAAATTTTGTTATTCACACAGCTCTAATATTTTCTCATCTTTTTTTCGCATTCGCAACACGCATAGACATCATCAGCAGCACAGAAAAAAAACAGGCCAGGTAAATTCATCTTGAATTTACAATTTCTAGCACTATAGTCTTGATAAATTCAGCTTGACCAGGTCTGTATCCCCCAGTGAAAATGAAAACACTCTGCTGTATTACCGCATTTACCTGAATGCGGCACGACCACAAAAGCAATGCGACAGTTGCTCCTGCAGGTGCGAAACAGGGGAAAAAAAAATTAATGGAAATTATGCCCACATTTAGCGATGCAGATGATGAGTGCTAGCTATAGAGACACAACCACATTTCAATCCCATTTATTCAGCGTCGAAACCATTCGTGCAGGCTGCTCCGGCCTTCCTCCAAGTTTTTCGTCCTCAGCGCGACCAAATTCTGCAAAGGCCAGCGCGCGGGGACTAAAGATAACAAGGAAAGAGCTAGTTCTGGAGAGGCTGCGAACGTCATCAGAAGTGTGTAACCATCGCATGTAGATTTCCTTTGACACAATGCTATTGCGGTGTGCTGCCCCCGTCCCACATCTAACTTTTACATGTCCGAGAGACATTCAGGGATTTCAGATAATGACGACTAACTTTCGTTCTCGAACTGAAATCCCTACAACCAGCTGCCACCCGTAAAAGAACAAGGCCTTTAACAAATTTTTGTTTATTGTTAAGCAATAACAGAAATATGTTGCACAGTATTCAGTGCACATATAATTGGTTCGTGCTCCATAACTGCGTCGTGACATGTGTTGCAACCATTACACTTGCATGAGGACCCCGTCTTTCCGTGTGTAAAACCCGTGTCGCCTAGCAACAATCTCGAATGAAGAGACAGGCCTCCCCTGTCCATGCAGACCAAACTTACACATCCGCAATGTCCTCTGCCCAAGCCTTGTCTGCATTCAGGACCAGTTGGTAACCACGGGCGGCCGCCTGGCACAACCTGTTCACACACAAAAAAGAAAAAAACGAAAAAAACAGAATTTCTGCCTAAATTGTACAAAACGTGTGAAAGCAGAGTCGCATGAACAATAACGACGACAATGAAGACAGAATTCTGTGTCTTAGCACTGCAAATGGAAGTTGATGAAGATGATGATGTACAATGCACAGCACCTCGCTCGTCCTCGTTTGCTTCGTTTATCACCGCGTATGCTTTCGCTTTTGGCCAGAGAAATTCCGCACTGCAACCAACGGAAGCTCCGAGCCTTTTGCTGATTGTACTATGATAATGGTTCTCCGTCGTGGGAGAAACCAGCGGAAATCGCGACGTGCCGGGACCATCAGAAATGTGATTCGCTCACAATTTTCGATGACCACGCGTAAAAACAGTCATTTTCTACATTTGCAATGCTAAAGGTGTTAGCTCCTTGCGATCACAGATGCTCCTCTCGTGGCATTTTGAGCTATCATCACAAAAATTTGCACGGTTCAGCCAGATTTTCATTAACGCAGCACTAGGTAACAGAGGGTTGGTGTAGCCAGTTCATTATATCAAGATTAACCGTCACAGCACCTTCGTTACACAGAGTTCACAAACATGGATGCTTCAATACAGGTAGCATTGGGAATTCCAGAAGCTAAGGAGTTCACTACACGAAGGTATGTTACGTCCGTGTTTAAATGTATCTATGGTATCAGACGCTCATTAATTTGCGGGCTGCCGGTCTCACACCAGCTATTTTGGAAGGATTCCCGAAAGAGGGCCATGTCTGTGGCCTGCTCGACAAGCGGTCAAAAATTGAAAATTGGAAATTGGTTTTTGGGGTAAGGAAATGGCGCAGTATCTGTCTCACATCTCGGTCCCCGAACCACATTATAAGGGAAGGTATAAAGGAGGGAGTGAAAGAAGAAAGGAAGAAAGAGGTGCCGTAGTGGAGGGCTCCGGAATGAACATCCCACAGCACACCTGGGGCCTTTGCATTTCCCCTCCACTGAAACGCGGCCGCTGTAGCGGTCGGGTTCGAACCCGGGTACTCCAGATAAGTAGCCGACAGACTAACCACTGAGCCACCGCGGCGGGTGCAAGTGGTCATCCAAATATCCCTCTTTCAGTGTAGATCATATGGCGGACTGTTGCTCATGCAACGGCAGGCACGGTGACAATCTGATGGCCCTTGTCAGCTGCATATCAACCAGTCAGCCAAACATCATGCCCCTTGGAGTTGACGGCCTGACCATCAGTTCGAATAAACTGAAAGTTTGAATGAAGCGAGTTTCAATGACATTCAACTCTTAACATTGGCAATGCTGCATTCAGTGACCTTTCACCCTAAAGTTTCCAGTACTGCCATACACTCCTTGAGCTGTGAAGATGGCGTGAGGGGATGAGTGGGCCCCGTCAAGCGGATATGTCAAAGGAACCGACAACCTTTTATTATAAATAATAAATAAAACTATACACCGTAGTGCTATGTCCGTCTTTTTGCAGTAAGTGATGGAGTACTATATTTTAAATAGCATGGCCTCACCTCAAACCAACCTCCAGCACTTGATCCGAGCTGAAGCCGATAGTGATGCGACCGAGAGCCTGCAGTATGTTGTAAAAACTGCGCAGCCGCTCAACGGCTGTGGTGACCTGGGGGGACTGGAAGTGGCTGAGCTCGGGCTCCAATATGCTCAGCTACAGGACGAAAGAAGGCACAGCATGTCAGTGGGCCTCAGGTGCAGCGTGGAACGACAAGTGCTGCATCTTGCACTAAAGAAAAAAAAAAAAAGCCCAGTGCCAGCTGCTATGCTGCACTATGTGTGAGCAACGTTTCTTTCTTTTCACTGACATCGTTTTCCAAAAATCCAACAAATGTCCTGGATCTGGAGGCTCCACCCATTAAAAGAGAAATGAACTTTAGATTTAAATTTCAAAGAGCCATTATTGAAAAAAAAACAAAAAACAAAAAGCCCCCTTTCTGTTTTGGCTTAAGGGGGGACACTGGTCTTTGGGACCAAGAAATGACCCAGAAATCTATTTCTTAAAAATGACATTTTTGGAGCCTGTACCTATTATTCTTCAACTCTACCAGTTTTCTCCTCCAGGAAATTGGTATTTTGACCCATAATATTACATTTAGATCACTGCGTGGACTCAATTTGTGCAGGAGCAGGCGATTTAACACCCCGAAAATTTTGGACATTTGGCTGTCTTAGTACGTCAATATCTCAACATCTAGGACAGATAGACATGTCATACTGTTTGCTAAGGGAAGTTGAAGGCACAATGTACGCAATAATCGAAGCACAATTGTTCGATCATGCTTCAAGAATTTATAATTTTGCAAAGTTTATCGATGCACGATATTCACACTTTGAATGCTGCTATTCTAAGTGCTGTAAAGTTACTAATGAGGGCAAGATGGAAAAACTGCTTTGATTACTGCACTCTTTACTCACCATACTATGTAGCCATGGGTTAAAAAATTGTTTTTTATTGAGCCATTTTTTTGTACAGAGGTACTAATAAATGGCTAATTAAAATGAGTCATCTTAGGAACTAATGAATTAATTAAAAATCAAGTTCACATTTGAAATCAAAGTAAAAACTGAGCAAGGTGATATAGTTTCATTAGTATTGGACTAAAAAAAAGGAAAATAGTTCTAAGATCAGTGTCCCCCCTTAGAAATGCAAAAAAAGAAACGCGCAGGAAAAGACAAGTGCTACGGAGTATATGTCCGTTCACGCTGATACAGAAAAGAGGCTACTTACGCCAACAACAAGCCCTTCCCCCTTGCAAGTTCTCACAGTGGGTTTTCAGCCTAACAGAGGCGCACTCACCATTTTCGCACTAGCGTCCTCAGGGAAACACTTCCCTGTCCTGTGAAGCAGGTCGAGCTGGGCTTCCAGCACGGACTGAGCCATGGTGCCCGTCGCCCGGCAACAGCGCACCAGCATCTGGTCCATCAGCACCCCCACTAGCTCCCGGTGCTCTAGGCCCACGTTATGTTCGCAGTCCACGAGATCGAGAATGTTCAGCACGGTGCCCCACATCTTCAAGCACATGCAGTACCGCTCTGGATCTGGCTGCAAGCACACAAGGCGGCAGTCACGAATACCATATTTGCTCACGTAATGGATGCGCTTTATTCTTTTAAATTTAAATGCTAAATTTGGCCGTTATCCAAGAGACGAGTCTATTACTAGGGGGTACAATCTATAATGAGGTCAAAATTGCCTCACTTTTTAATGGCTTATGTGACACAGCTTCTGTGATGAGTATTAAAGGGACACTGAGGAGAAATTGAAGTTGGCTTGTATCGATAGAATAACAGCTCCTGATCACAAAAACGCCACTCTTACTGAAAACAAAGCTCTTGTAATGTAGAAAATAGCAAGAACCAAAATACAGGTGTCGCCGCCACAGGCCAATCTCGCAAGTACAAGTGTGATGACTTCCTAGGACAAGAGGCGCCACCTTGGAGGAATTTTCCTTACTTCATGGAAGCCACGAATCTCTGAGGCTGGCAAAGGAAGGTTGCGCACTGCACCGCTAGCCGTCAGAAATCACGGAGTCTGCGTTTACGTCACGTATCACGTCACTCCGTTCTGTGACGTCTTAAGAGTTCTCCGTGTTGTCATAAGAGTTCTCGAGTTTGAATCAGAGCGGCGGGAAAAACTTTCTCACCTTCGAATCCAAATTTCTTTGAAATAAATGCATCTTTCGCACCCGGACAAGCGGCAACAAAGCCATGAAATGCCGAAGTATCAGATTTTGCTAACAAAAAAAAAATGATAGAGTCCTCCTCAGTGTCCCTTTAATTGCAGTGATATTGATGGCACTACAGCATAGTCTCCAGGTGTTACAGTGGCTAGTCTTCCATCTGGGATTGTCAATAGGGGCCTGTAGATGAGAAACGATGATGTTCTGCTATATGTGGACGACACAGAGTTGACACAGTGAAGAGGTAGGCTACCAAATCCTTGACAGGCTGCGGCTTGTACCAGAGAAACAGTTGGAAGTCCGTCGTTGGCACCATGTGGCTAGAGGGAAGCAGGAGACAACACTGCCTCGAGTTCAAAAAAAATGATGTGCACCACATTCCCAGGGAATACCTGACTTTGTCCGACTCAAACATCACGTAATCGACTTTGAGGCAAAGTGCCAAGTGTTGTCCTGAATGTTTGAGGTACAAGATTCAGTAGATGTCTAGGTGGGTCCGGGTAGCAAGGTCCCTCTTGACGGCAAGCTGTTGACCGACTTGCTTTTTCAAAGAGGTTGCAAAGTTTTCGTTTGCAAATGTCCCAGCTGCCTAAATTATCTTCGAGAGTCTCGTACCAGAGCTGCACTGTGCCTCTGAGGTAAAATACTTTACAATGACAAGTGTGAGGGCTGGGCCCCCATCTATTGTACATACTCACACGTTCCTACATCTTGAGCCAACCTTCAAGGGACTGAGAACAGAATTTTAAGCACCCAATCTTTTCTTGGTGCAACAGAAAACTTACTCTTGAAGACGCTCGATTCCACAACTCTTTTGTTAGCAACACTGTACAAGATTTTCACTAAGAATTTTTCTAGTTGTGGATGCACCTGCTTTTATACATCCTGATGCTGGAAACCATGATCAGCAAGAGCAATGGTGATTGCATGCCAGCAAAAGAGATGTACCGAAAACTAATACAAATCTCACCCACCAGGATGTAATCAGACAGCTATGGTATAGAGCAGCATCCATTTGAGACTCCACACCCAAAGCTTAACTGCACAGTGAAGTATGCCTTGTCAACAAAAGGCCCTTCAATACCGTTTTACAGCCATGAGAGAGCATGAAGCGGCCACACAGCAGCGCTGACATCAATCGAAGAGCATGTTCTGGTGAGCGGTGGAGAGGGGCGCTTCCTACTAACTGCATAGGAATCGACCTTTTGCAGTACATCATTTTCTTATTCTGGCGCAGACACCTCAGCGAGCAAACGCTCTAGTGCTTCACTGTTTTTGAAGATGAAGCCATTAGCAACGCAGTTCAGTCGCAGCGCCAGACTAAAATAACATTGTTCTTTTATTCTTTACAACGCTTCGACAAAAAGATCAAATAAACTTCTTTGTTGCCTGTGATTGCAGTTATGTGCATCTGATGCGTTGTCAGGTGCACATTGAAAGGTAGGCTGGCCATTCTGAAAATGCGAATGCATGGAAAAGCTTCGTCTTGGTTGCAGTGCTGTACCGTTTATAATGCGGATTTTCCTGACTCCCGCGGTATGCGTTATAAGCTTGTCTATGCTGTAGTCGCGAGCAGCGCCAATAAGAGAGGGGTCTTCATCGTCATCTCTGTCCGCCTTCTATTGTGGCATAAGAAGTCTTCGTCGTTGTCCGCTTGCAGTAATATGCATTGCACTGTATTGATTTGATTCATACAATTCAATATGTCATTTGCGTTTTATTTGTGCTGCATTCATAGCCTGCTTGCGCTGCACACCCTTGGATTATGACACCATTGAAGGCTGGCCACCACATCCTCCCATGTGCACTAGTGTAATTTTAATCCTCTTCAAAAGTTGTGTGCAGTAACTGATACAATGCAAGAGACATGCAAGCCAGCAAACAAAATGTAGATGCTGAACAAGTATCGATCAAAGTCAAAAATGGCAAACATGTGCATGTTTCTTGGAAAGATTAATAGGGAGGGGAGAAAAGAAAATGGAATTAAAGGGACCCTGAAATGATTTTGATGGTCATATTCTAGTGCAACATATCCTGAGAGGTGGATTTTGTGAGTATTCAAATTTAAACACTCTGCGTGGACCCTATAATTGACAAACAATTTCTAAAAATAACTGCAAGCTACTGCAAGCAGCAGATTAGGGCCACACCTTGCTGTGTGTGCCCTGCTTTGATGATGTCAGTGGACAGTCTGGGCGAGACTTCTCATTGGGCGTGCCCAGATGGCAAGGGCGGATGGGGTGCGGAGCAGTGCATTTCCGACCTGTTTTATTAATTTTTTTCCTGGCATGTCAGCGTGTACGAGTCGAGGGAGTGAGGAGGAGCATAATTTTTAATCGCCTACATCTGCGGCGCTAATGAAGCTAGCTTTATAATTTTTTGCGGTGCGGTGACGAGTGATTGAATAGCGACTGCTCACGCATTTTTCCTGACATCAGTGTATAGCATTTCATGGTCCCTTTAAATGCTTTTCCACACATGGTAGAACCTCGATGACGCGATCACGGCTGGCACGAATTTCACTACGTTACGAGCGCGTTATATTCCCTAGCCAAAGTGCGTTGAGGGCAATGGATAAAAATTTCAGATGTGCCGAAAGTTCTCCCTCGCCACTGTGGATGATACAAATGCAGGAGCCACAATCCCACCTATGAGCACTAGGCACTGCCCTCACATCGCTAGTCACGCAATATGCAGTGCAAGCACTCAGCGGTGACACCTGGTCCTCACGTCGCCATTTCAGTGATAGCCAGTTGTGTGTGGCACGCACCGCGAGCACAGAGGTGTGCTGTGCGGTTGCAAATATATAACCCACCAGCCATAAAAATATCAGCAATATCCGCATGAGTGCACTCCACGTGCCTCGACATATAGAATTTGTTTGTTTTTATATGGTACGAATTGTGGGTGATATTTTTCGCAAACCAGTGAGGATCAGATCAACAAGATTCTACTGCACTTTTGACACTTCAACGTGTTCCCCCTGAGACACACAGCTGAAGACACTGCACCAAGTATGAAAATGTTAGAGCCAAAGGATCACGAAACCGAAAAGAAGAGAAAAATGAGGGTGGCTCACCTCCTGGAAGGTGCGTTTGAACAGCAACGACAGCAGCTCGTGAAGCCCAGGATTACCTTTATCATTAAGGCACGGCAGCAGTCTCATAGCACGATGCAGGAAATCCGTCAGCTTGTCAAGGTAGCTGCAGTCAGTGAACGAAAAAGCAGAAACAAAACTAGCTGCCGATGTAGCAGGGCCTGCACACAGTTCAACGAACTGCTAAGCAACGCAAAATTTCAGAATCCAAATTCGTATTTTTAGGCGAGTACAAGTCAAGACAAATTACAGTCGACTCAAGTTAACTAAATTCGAACCGGAACGGGATTGAAAATTTTATGAATTACTATGCAGTTTGAATTAAGGAGGGCCTTTAAAAATACATTCGATGTCGATGCGAACAAAAGTGTCGATTCAAAATACAAAAAATGTTTGAATGAAGCAAGCTCAAATTAATAAGATTCCACTGCACAGAGTCGAATGATTAACTGACTAGTTGATCAGCAACCAAGTGACTAAACGGTCAGTCGATTAACTGAATGGTTGACCAGCAACGAACTGGTCGGTCAGTTGGATGGATTGATGGATGGATGGATGAGCTCTCCCTCCCAGTCATTACACGAAGCCTAATGACTCTGCCTGCCTTTTCGTGGCTTCACAATGTCTTACTGACCTGCTGTAGGAGGAGTCAGCGGCCTCAGGCGGGATGGTAGCCTGCAGGACTCCCATGGTGAACTGCTGGAGAAGCTCTTTGCAGTCTCGCTCTACCAAGGGTACTGCCTCGGATGCAACTATCTCGTACAGGCAGCCAAGGGAGAGGATCGCCAGCTCAACTGTCTCGGCCTGCTGCAGTGCAACGACACACCAAAGTTACTCCAAACGGCAGCATTTGGTTTTCAACTGAGCAGGGATCAATTGTCTACAGCCGGATACAATACAAGTCACCAGTGAAAGGGACAATGACTGCCTATTTACCTACACACACAGTTTATTGCATTTAATTCCCAACATGTCAAATCACAATTCCCCGAAGTTTCAGTTCATTCGGTGCAGTAGACAATTTTTAAAAGAACTTTTTTCATTTCTTTTGTGAACAGCTTGCTGGTCTGACAACCTCCGATCGCTGACGTCACAGCAGAATGCACTCCCCTTGTCGTCCACTGCACGCCGTTCGCTGCACTGAGGCGCTTGCATGCATGCCTCGAAAAGTTTCTTTTTTTTTTTTAACCTATCGAAATAAGATCCATTTTCCGTGTGTTTTTTTTCGCATAGTATGCGAGCTTAGTGATCCTCGGTTTCGAAAATGGACTTGTTCGTGGTGCCCGTCTTTTGATTGTTGAGAAAACAGAAATCAATGGGCCACTGCTGTATTATTTACACTTAGAAGCATGTTATTTGTGTGTTATGGGTGTGGTCTCTCTTTAGCAGCAAAGTGCTCCTGCATGTGAAAAGCAGCACATGAACTGCCTGCCTTCGCCAATGAGCTCAGCGAAGGACGTGGCAGAGGCACTCCGTTAACGACTACCAAGTTCTTGCCTGCTAGTATTCGTCGGCTTGATAATTAAACTCAAATTATCACAAGGTGGCACTGGAGTAAAGCTTTCGGCGTGAAAGGATCAGAGAAAAGTGCCAAATGCGACGGCTTTCCAGCAGCTTTTGAGTAGCCACGTATGCGTGTATTAGTCGAATATACATTCTTTTTGGCTGGTAGAACCATTTTGCAAAACCAAGCTGCTGGCAAATCACAACGCAACTCAAACGTTTCACGACCCGCACCGATGAATAGCCGCCGCGGTCTTCATTTTGCCCCTACGCCGTGCTCCTGAGGCTATATGCACTGCTCGCATTTAGAGCGATAGCTCTACTCGATGCACCAACCTCACTCAACACCACGTGACCTGTCCGCCGTCTGAAATTGGCCTTGAGCCTAGACAATGTCAAAATGTGCCTAAATAGAAAAAAAAAGAAATCAATCCATGACTGAGAGTCGAACGCGCGGTGGCGCGAACAGATCAGCTTCACAGGACGTTGTGCAAGAGCACTAGGCTATCACCACAGACAGACACGCCTTATGTTAAATTGCGCCACACTCTCGTGCTGTGCATCGCAGAGCATCATCGTCATCAACTTCCATCTGCTCTGTCCGGCAGCACTGCCCACTCATCGTTGCCTTCTACGTAGCACAAACCCGTGCTTTCACACTGATTCCCCAGCCAAAATTAGACCCAACCCTGAAATTTGACCTTGCCCCGATATGGAGCAAAATTTATGTCCAACCATAATTCAGCGTGCCCGACATGATGGCAACCTTCAAATTTGGCCCAGGCAATTGTCAAAACGCTATCGCTCAATCTCTGTGTATAATTGCAGCTAAACACTGCTTAACTTTTTTTTTCTGATGCTTATTAGGCAAATACCTGATGTATTCAATAAATGAGCGCTTCAAAATACAGTAGAACCTGGCCACAGTAAACTCTGATATAATAAAGTGAAACTGCGGTCCCATTTTGCCTCCCATAGGCGACTGTACATTTTTTCCTTTATAGTAAAGTTTTTTTTTACAAGAAACGGCTATAGTAAAGAGCGGCTAGGCGTGACAACGTAGTTCCTGCAGAATGATGACGTCGCGGCACGCACGAAGTCTAAGATTGCGAGGCAAACATTCGGAGGCAAACAAATACCGGAGACTGCGCTTTTTGAGATGGTTTCACCATCAAGCTCAAGAAATCCGCGTGCATCGGAGATTCGGCGAGTAGTCGCCAGGCGCGATAGCCACATGCAACTACGTCGTAAACGAACGCCACTTCGATTGGGCAGCTGCGCTTGTTAGCGCTGCTCGAGCCGGTCGAGAAAACGGACGCAACGACAAAAGTTGGTCGTGGGTTTGGTTTCCCTAGATTCTGGGATTGAAGATTGGATAGCGGTCATTGACAACAGTGCTTCAGTGCGGCACGCAAACAAAACATGCTTGTAGAGCAAGAGCTCTACTGCTACGTGCGCCTCAAGCATGGCGGCCGGGGGCGGTGCACCGCAGCCCTGCGGCACTGCCAGTGTATACCACCTATAATGTTGTACTTGTCCAAATGCAGTACTGTAGGCGAAATCGAAAATGTGATAACATAAAATCTGATAACTGAAAATAAATAATTATCAGATAAAGGGCCGATAAGAGCAGGAAGGATGGTATCTCTGACTATTTCTTTTATAAGCCAGCACTCTGTATTTAATAAGAAGCCACAGAACATCCTCAGAGCCATGCCATACCAACAACTGATATAGTAAAGACCCTAATATAGTAAAGATTTTTGCTGGTCCGAGTGACTTTACTATAGAGAGGTTCTACTGTAATAGTACACCATTTAGCATTCACTGTGCATATGCGAAGTTCCCCCTGGAATGCTCCAGTTACGACGATTGCAGCCCTGCGCTGAAGTTGTTGACACAGCTGTGCACAAACAGCACTGCTCGTTTGCACTGCATAAAATGCAAGGTGGACTCTTCTTACCTTAAGTGTTATCTTCTCTTGCTCACAAGTTGTAGTCTTACTCGTTTGCATACCATCATCGCTCTGCAATAGGCACCAATGATGCGATCGCCCGCCCGGAAAACCCTTCACCTAGGATCGCATCTGCTTCCTCCGATTTCACCACACTTTATTTTGAATTGCTTAATCTAGAAATACGGCCTAGAAAGAAATACAGATACATTCTAATACACTAAAATATCTGGAAACACAGCCAACTTTGTTGTTCACAGTAGACGCCGACAACTGCTGCTGCCTGCCTTCAGCATTGCTCTGCAGACCGGGTCACATTGGCACTTCCCCCTTATTGCATATGCATCCTGTGATGTAAGCAATCGTCCCTTCGAGGTCACTGTAGCCAAAATTACGCTCGATGGCCATTTGCATGCGCTGAAGCTTGTAAATTCTCTTTCTACAATGCCGAAATCGCACGCACAAATCCTGCGGACTCGCTAGGCCTCGACATGAAAGGAGCCGGTGGTATGCTGCGGACTAAAATTTAAGAATCTCGCAAAAGTGTACCACTGATTAGTGTTAAAGTATGAAAATACGAAATTCAGCCACTCGTTTCATTTTTTTTTTCTACACGGATAACGTAGACGCAAGTGCAGTTTTCCAGGCCATCGCCGCACCAGGTGTGAAGCTTTCACTCGGCCACGCAAACCAAAGCAACGGCGGCAAGCAATGAGCGGCACCATCGTGTGGTGCTTTTGCCCGCGTTGCTTGCCTCGCCACTCAGTTCTATGCGCAGGCACAGAAGGGAAGCCCGTCTTTGCTGGTGCACATACGTCGCGTATGTCACCGTGGCTAGCATGACGTTTCCCACTAAGCTCATTCTGCACTACTAAGATACGTGGTCATTGGTTGTTCTGGCATCATCGTCGGTCTAGTGTGAGAGACCGGTGCATCAGCAACGGCATCTGCATACCGACCAGCTGCGCTGTGTGCTGTGCGATGCGAAGGCACATTAAAGAACTCCAGGTGGTGAAAATTATAATTATACTAAAGACCTCTTACCCGCCGCGGAGGCCCAGTGGTTAGGGCGCTCGGCTACTGATCCGGAGTTCCCGGGTTCGAACACGATCAAGGCGGCTGTGTTTTTATGGAGGCAAAACGCTAAGGCGCCCGTGTGCTATGAGATGTCAGTGCACGCTAAAGATCCCCAGGTGATCGAAATTATTCCAGAGCCCTCCACTACGGCACCCCTTCTTCCTTCTTTCACTCCCTCCTTTATCCCTTCCCTTACTGCGCGGTTCAGGTGTCCACCAATATATGAGACAGATACTGTGCCATTTCCTTTCCCCAAAAACCGATTATTATTATTATTATTACTAGAGACCTCCACTACAGTGCCCTACTTCTCCATCCTTCACATCTCTTCAATCATGACATGGCTGAGGTGTCCACCAAGCAATGGGACAGTTCCTTTCCTCATGACCCAATTTTCATTTCATTTAGGCATGTTAACCAAGTGGACGCTTGGAGAGAAAGGGCCCTGGCCTCGGCAGCCAAATTATGATAAGCTGTTTTCATTGAAGGAGATAACAAAAATGAATAATTTCAAGCAATAAAAAAATGTTGAGAACTGTTCACCTGAGCGTGACTGTTCGGTGAAACCATGGGGGCTGCAGCACAACAGCAGAGGGCATCCATGAGCTTGGGATCAACCTTCCGACGGAAAGTCCAGTGCAGCGAAATCTCGATGCACCGGAATGCCTGATGCATATTCTCGCCAATGCCAGGGCCTCTCTTTATCAGATCTGGGTTTGTGCACACATGCAGAGTGAGAATATGTACATGAAGGCAGCACAATTATCAAGACCAAGCAGACTGCAGATTTGCATCATGAGAAATTTGCTACGGTTGATAACGACGATAATGACGCAAAGGCAGCTTTTCCGTTTCTGAAGTGACAGCTTCAAAACACCACAACTCAAGTTCTGTGATAGGCGGAACGATAACTGTACCGTTGCTGCATTGCATGACGTTAAGATGAACCAACGGCATGCATTTCGGCAAGTTGACGGCAGCAAAACTTCTTGAGAGCTCTTGGCAAAAAGCATATGTAATAAGTTACACAAGTGAATAAGTACCTGTTTTACATGAAATTAAATGACACATTTATACCCTTGCCACACAGGAAGATTTAATGTCATTATAATCAAAGGGAATTCAATACACCGAATGTCACTTGGGTCTTTTTCGGTGCCACACAGCAAAAAAATGTCATTCGCCAATGATAGCATTGACGAGCGGTGAAAAAAAATTCCTGCAATTAAGAGGCATCAGGGCGCACTTAAGATCTCTGAAATGGTTGAGGAGTATTTTTTCTTTGTGCAGTTTTTCGGAGGTCATGGGTTTGGATCCCACCAGCGGGATGTGGTTATTTTTTGTTCTACTTTGCAACAAATTATCTTTTAACGTTCAAAGGGCCACTGACCACCCTCTGGTTGAAAATACCCATATTTTCTACCCTTGTGGGTTGTGAGGCATCATCCCCGGAATGCGCGGCAGCAAAAATTTTTTGAAAAGACTCATTAATTGTGGAGTTACCGCCATCGCAATCAAGCTACTTCGCCATGTTCCTCTCACAAGATTTTTTCCCTCTCGCTCGTCAACTAGCTTCCGCAAGCGAAATTCGCCCTCCTCGTCCAATGTTAGCGGGAGGTGTGGAGCCTGGTACACGTCATGGCCCTGCCTTAGAAATTCTTTTTTTCTTCCTTTTTGGTACCCAGGATACTTCATTCATAGGGAGGGGGGGGGGGGGGGGGGGTAGCGGCGGGCTTGCAGTCTTTCATTGCGTTTTTTTTTCTTTGCCCTTCCTCGACCCAATTTTTCTTTGGTTAAGTTCTTTTTACACCTCCTCCACCCCATTCCTCGAATCTGAATTAGGCTGTTCATTGCCTGCAGTAGCCTTGTATCATGGACGTAGTCATCTGGAGCGAAATGTCTTCCGCAAACCACCGTACGCCTGACCGCTGTGTCTTGTGCCGCTGCTGTGCCGAATCGTGGTTCGACTCTAGTTGATGCGTGCGCATCCAATGACAAAACAGCGTTGAGGCGTTTTCTCTGCACACTGGATGATCGAGAGACGCGATCAGCTCGACCACCTTGACATTGTTAGCAAGCGCATCCTTTCATAAATCTGTTTGGTTTCGTCAGTGTCATCCCTAGTTGGCGAGCGTCCTTTTCATGTTTGTATGTTTGTTTCGCGAGACTCCTCCACTGTTTTACGACCGGAGGGGCGGGAGTCCCTTTGTTCGAAACACACAGCGAAGCGCGGAGCCAGGGACCATCCAGTATTTCTTGAAAACCAAGCCTGTGTATGAAATGAGTGCAGTTCTCTGCGTGTGTTTGTGTGGTTCTTCTGTGCGTTTGTGTCTTTTCGCTGTTCCAAAGTTCGTGGCTTTCAACGGAGCCAAGAAAGACCAGAACAGCGGCAGCGTAGACAAGATGGACCAGTGAGAAGCAATGTATGCGTAGAGCGGCCGAGTGTGCAAACGAGGGAAAGACTGTATGGCACGGCACAGCTCACATAACACGCTGAACTGGGACAAGAAACTAAAAAAACCTTGTTTTTGTGGGCTTGTACGCGTGTGCAAAAACAAAAGGCGTGACAGGAAGCACATGCACAACGAACAGACGATGCGACGCATCAGCTGTGCCCGCCCTTTGCCCATCATTAAAAATGATAAACCAATGAGATGCCTTTGGCGAAAGTTTGGAAGATGACGTCATCTTCAAGGCTCAGGATGCCAACGTAGAGGATGAGGAGGTTGGCTTCTTGAGAGAAAAAGCGAACGGGCTTTGATTTGAATTTCTACTACTTTTGAGGAGCACATGGCTCTAGTGTTTTGCAGAGGTTCTATCTTTGATGCCTCATCTATCAACTGAGCTTTTTTCTTTATACGTCCAGACCAACTGTTCAGTGACCTTTATATTCGAACACAAACGAATTGCTCTACCAATAATTCGAGCCACATGCCGTTACGCTTGGGTGGCCTGGGCATGCGGTGAACCAAGGAACGTTCCCGCGAGGCTGCATTGGACTTGTTTGTTTAAAACGCACAGACCCTAATCAGTGGCCCTAACTTCCCATTGAAGACACCGCAAATTAAAAAATAAAGGAACATTCCCCTTTGCTCCTTGGTTTCAGTGACTGTTGGCTTCTTATGGATCATATGCACACATGAGTTACTACTGCACCCTCAAGCACTAAGTGCTGCCCTAACATCGCCGATGCCGCGATCGCAAGCGTTGATTGCATAGGGAGCAATGAGCAGCGGTTTGCGGCCTGCACGTCGTTGACGTCTGCCATAAACAGAAGTGTGTGAACGCATTTCCCATGCCTCCACATACAGATTTTGTTTCTTCTGGATGATAGAAATTTTTTCGCGATCCCGTGAGATTCGCATATCAAGATTCTACTGTACATCCACCGCAGGCCAAAGCACTCTCCCATATCCGTGCAATATCCCATATCCATATCCATATCCCAAGATGAGCTCAGAATTCTCTTTAGTGCACCTTTAAGTGGATACGAATGATTAATCACTTCCTTATTAGCCCTTTTCCTCTTCACAAAGCAGATGACATACCTGTGAGAATGGGCCAGAACTTAGACATCTCGTTCGCAACACCATCGCGCAGCTTCTCAACACGGGCGCCAGGTCTGCATTCTGGGAAGCGAGACAATTCCTCCAAAACCATCTGCAGCATCAGGAGCCCCAACAGCTGCGTCTCAGCCGCCTGGCACAGCTGCAAACATGTGGCCACACGTCTGCTCTTTCACTCGTGAACCGACACACCGAGAACAACTCCGCACGATTTTCGCTGTCCACAAAAATCAATCCAGCGGCTCTCTGCAGCCATTCCGACAATTTTTCAGCGGCAAAAGAGCACTTATTGTTCAGAAAACGGAATTCAAAAATTCGATACAATTGTTCTCGCCACGCGATTCAAAATCATGACGTCAAGTCCGAAAAGGACTCCGCGATTATCGTTTCGAAGTGAATGACCATGTAGCCTGGCCTCAGAGACCACTAACTTGACATCATCGCACTCTGTATGTGAAAACTGACTGACTGGTGGTAGCAATACCTGTCTTCCATATTATTTTGTTCTTTCCTAGCTTACAAATGCTCTACTTACGGTGACGGTGGCTTCTTTTTTTGTTGAAAAGCAGCAATACTACATCTAGTATACGCGCCAACTTGAATTTGTCGCCAGCGGCCCTTTAAGGCTGTCTTCAAAGCTACAAAATGCTGCCACTGGCCACTTCACACAAAAAGAGAAAGAATGCAGTCACCTGCAGGATGTGATTGAAGAAGTCAGGCTCGTTGTCCGGCCAATCTATGAAGCCAAGATGCACAAGAAGCTTGACAACCTTGTTGCGCACAAAGGCCGGTTGCTGCTGCCCGGACAGCTGCGCAGTCATCAGCATGAACTGCAGGTCTCCGCGCAGTACCGACCGGGCTGATCTGTCCAAGCGGTCCCCTGAAATGGCATCCTGCCACCACATCGAGGGCAGCCCCTGTCAGAGGGCACTCACAACCCCCGAGCCCTGCAGATTCACTGTCAACGGAACCAACCACATTACGTCCGCCGTGGAACGAATACTTCCTCTAATAGCTTCAATTTAGTAGTTCTGCACCCCACCAGGTGTGGCCACCTACCATATCTCCGATTACATAATCTCATTTAACCCCACTCTCTGCCACCCCTTCTACACACTCCTTCCCTTGGAATCCACTCTGCTTTCTTTAATGGCTCGTCTGTTAATTGTACTCTACAGTACAAGTCCTGCCCAAGTTCATCATTCCCTGCACTTTACCTCGGCCAAGATGTTATTAACTCTGTCAAGGCGTTTATTTGAAGCACAGGTCGGTTGGTCTTGGTTGTCCGGCGACACGACGGGCACACTCACAGGCGTCGTTCGAAAAACCCAGCTGGACTTCGTCTGCTTCTTCGTTGTCCCGCTTGAACTCGTCCGCTTCTTCGCTGCGCTGCGCCTGTCGGTCCCATTACAATTACTCTCCCTCCGAAAAAGGAGCCATCCTGGCGACTTACGGAGAGGAGAGGATGGGCGGGTCATAGTAAGGCTTGAGGCGCTCAACGTGCACAGTTTCGCGCCCCCGGCGACGGTGGTCCGAAGAGGGAACGAGCGGCTCAACGATATAAGTCACCGGGGAAGTTTGGTGGACAACCCGGTAAGGTCCGTGAAAGCGAGACAGTAGTTTCGTGGCGAGGCCGGGAGTGGAGGAAGGCACCCAGAGCCAAACGAGGGCGCCAGATGGGTATGATGCTGGAGAGTCCGGGGAATCCCGACGGCGCTTCTGATCCCATTGTTGCTGTGTGGTGAAAGAGCGGGCAAGTTGCCGGCATTCTTCGGCATACAGGTGAGCTTCGGAGAGTAAGGTGGTCTCGGAAGGGTCAGGGTGATAAGGAAGGATGGTGTCCATGGTGGATGTAGGCTCCCGGCCATATAAGAGGAAGAAAGGAGAAAACCCCGTTGTTGTCTGAGTAGCTGTGTTATACGCGTACGTGACGAACGGGAGCACTTGATCCCAGTTGGAGTGGGCGGTGTCAACGTACATGGCGAGCATGTCACTCAGAGTGCGGTTGAACCGCTCAGTCATGCCGTTGGTCTGGGGGTGATAGGCGCTGGTGTAGCGATGAACGATTTGGCATTGCTTGAGCAGGGCCTCGACGGCGTCCGAGAGAAAAACACGGCCGCGGTCACTCAGAAGTTCTTTCGGGGCGCCGTGACGAAGAACAAGACTGTGTAGAATGAAGTGGGCGACATCGTTTGCGGTAGCAGATTTGAGAGCCGACGTTTCGACGTAACGGGTGAGATGGTCAACGGCAACGATGATCCACCGATTATTAGCCGAAGTAGTTGGAAGCGGGCCATAAAGATCAATGCCGACGCGGTCAAAGGGACGGCCAGGGCAAGGTAACGGCTGCAAAGGAGCGGCGGCGGGGTGGGGAGGTTTCTTGCGACGTTGGCAGGCGATGCATGACCGAATGTACTGACGTATGTAGCGGTACATACCTCGCCAGTAGAATCGCTGACGAAGGCGAGCATATGTTTTCAGTACACCGGCGTGGCCGCATTGTGGAGCGGAGTGAAAAGCGGAGCGCACAGGTAGGTCACACAACGAAACATCACACAGGGGAGAAAGCTCAAGTTCCGCACGGGCACAATCAATCACTGCACGGTGGGTCGAGAGGAAATCGCAGCCGAGGATGACATCGTGAGAGCAGGCGGTCAGCACAACAAACTCGATGGTATAGGCGACGTCGTTGATAGTAACGCGGACCGTGCAGGCTGCGATGGGGTGGATGCGCTGAGAGGTGGCCGTACGTAGTGAAAAGTCAGACAGCGGCGTTGTCACCTTACGAAGTTTGCGGCGAAGAGCATCACTAATTACTGACACTGCAGCACCCGTGTCGACGAGCGCGAGAACGGGGACGCCTTCAACAGACACCTCAATCACGTTAGCAGGAGAACACGGAGGACTTAAAAAGTTGGCAAAACACGCAGTTCTTGCCTCCTGAACTGCGGCAGTCAGTTTTCCTCTGGGAGAGGGTCCGGGCGGCGGAGCATCGGAGAAATGGAACGTCGACGAGGGGAAGGCGAGCGACGAGTAGGGTACTGGGAGCGATGTGTAGAGGAGGCAGAAGAGACATTAGGCAAGGGCGGCCCGGAATCGTACCGGAAATTGCGCATGAAATCGCCAGAACGAGGAGATCGCTGACGGCAAAAGCGTGCGACATGGCCTGGAATACCGCAGGAATAGCATATCGGTCGATTGTCCTCGGTACGCCAAGGGTTCGTAGGGTTTCGGCGGGGTCGACGAACCGGGACCTGCGGCGGGGGTATAGACGGCGGTGGAGCATAAAAGGCCGGGCTGCTAGGGTAGGCGGCAGAGGTGGGCGAGCGCCGTGTACCGGTGACTGCTTCAGCATAGGTGAGCGGCGCTGCCACAGGAGGAGGTGGGGGACTGGATGGCAGAACTGCAGCGACCTGCTCCTGAATAACACGACGGATTGTGGGCGTGAGAGATGGCGCCAGGTCGTGCGGAGGGCAAACGGGGTCGGGAAGGTGATGCAGCAGAGAAAGCTGGCGAGCGACCTCTTCGCGGATGAAGTCTCTAACCTGCTGCATGAACAGGGACTGCTCAGCAGACGAGCCACCAAGGGCCAAGCCAGCAAGACCCCCCGCAGGCGCGCCGGACTGCCGCGTAGATGCGCGTTGCCTGCGGAGTTCGTCGAAGCTTTGGCACAGCTGGATGACGGTGGCGACGGAGGTGGGGTTCTTCGCCAGCAGCATCTGGAAAGCGTCATCGGCTATGCCTTTAAGTATGTGGTTGACTTTATCTCCTTCGGACATGGAGGGGTTGACACGCTTGCACAGGTCAACGATGTCCTCGATGTAGCTGGTGAACGTCTCGGAAGGGAGCTGAGATCGAGCACGAAGACGTTGCTCGGCGCGAAGCTTCCGGACGGCGGGGCGGCCGAAAACGTCGGCGAAGCTTGTTTTAAAGGACGACCAGGTGGGAAGGTCGGCCTCATGGTTGCGAAACCATAGGTTGGCAACGTCCGTTAGATAGAATAGGACGTTGCTAAGTTTGACGGAATCGTCCCACCGATTGTAAGTGCTGATGCGCTCATAGGAGGCCAGCCAATCGTCAACGTCTTGGTCATCGGTGCCACTAAAAGGAGAAGGGTCACGCTGGCGCTGCACCCCGTGACAGAGTACGGTGGCAGGGAGGGGCTGCGATGGTTCACTCGGACCTTCCGGCATGGTGGCGGAGACGAGGAGCGTTCCACTTCGAAGTTCCAGGATGAGGACCGGGACGGGAACCGAGGCACCTCCACCAAGTGTCAAGGCGTTTATTTGAAGCACAGGTCGGTTGGTCTTGGTTGTCCGGCGACACGACGGGCACACTCACAGGCGTCGTTCGAAAAACCCAGCTGCACTTCGTCTGCTTCTTCGTTGTCCCGCTTGAACTCGTCCGCTTCTTCGCTGCGCTGCGCCTGTCGGTCCCATTACAACTCGAGTTTGTTCCCTAAGTTAGTTTGCTATCTTCTTGTCGCTCAAAGTTACTTCTATCATTTTCTTTTCCATAGCTTGTTGCACTATGCTGAATTTGTTGCACTAAGCTGAAAACAGCTTAGAACAAGCTGGAACAGTAAGTTTTACTGAGCCTTGGTTGTCGCTCCATTTAAGAAATTAAAAAAAAACACTGTGGCACCATCTAGTGACAAAAGTTAAAAGCCCATGGTCGATGACGTGAAGGCAGCATTGCTTTCCGTCAAAGGGCGCAGTGAAGAGAGCGTAATTACAGGTGACTACATTGACTGATTAAATGAAACTGAGAAAGCGAGAGGTATAGAGAAAAACTAGCCGTCTACAGTTCCCACCTTCTGAGCCAATACAGTACACCCAACTGCTAGGACAAGAAGTAGGAAGATGCGATGCACAATGCGAAGCAGCTTTTTTAACTAGTGAATCTTGTGTTGTACTTCCATTTTCTCTGAACCTTTCATTCTGGAGAGCATGGAACATGGAACATGGACACTTAAGTCATACAGTCACTTTGAATAAGGCAAATGAAACTGTTTTTGGAATTTTGTTGAGCGTGCAGCAAACTTAAACGCTTTATTCTGCTTGATGAAACAGACATTTGTGGCAGGAGTCGAGGTCTCGCTCCATCGGTAATTTCCGCATGATTGCTCTTTTTTTGCGCCCTTGGCTTCGGAAGAGCTGCACCGGCGCATACACAAATGTTTTCCTCACACTTAGAACGTAATTTGTGTTCACTCTGAACCCGCCGCGGTGGCTCAGTGGTTAAGGCGCTCGTCTACTGAGCCAGAGTACCCAGATTCGAACCCAATGCGGCAGCCTAGTTTCGATGGAGGCTAAAAACCAAAATGCACCCGTGCTGTGCGAGGTCGGTGCACATTAAAGATCCCCAGGTGGTCGAAATTAAGCCCTCCACTGCAGCACCTCTCTCTTCTTTCCTTCTTTAACTCCCTCCTTTATCCCTTCCCTTAGGGCAGGGTTTGGGTATCCACTCGTCATTTCCTTTCCTCAAAAACCAATTTTCATTTCATTTTGTTCATTCTGCTAAGCTGAATATTTCAGGTCATTCTGCTTCATATTTTAAAATTTACATTCAAGTGCCCGTGTGCTGTGTGCTGTACGATGTCAGTGCATGTTAAAGATCCCCAGGTGGTCGAAATTATTCCGGAGCTCTCCACTACAGCATCTCTTTCTTCCTTTCTTCTTTCACTCCCTCCTTTATCCCTTCCTTTACGGCAGCGCTGTTCAGGTGTCCAATGATATGTGAGACAGATACTGCGTCATTTCCTTTCCCCCAAAACCAACTATTATTATTATTAAGTGCACGCCTTCTACTTGACCAGAGTAGATTTTGATGTGGTATTTTCTGTGCTTGCCAGCTTGATCGAATGGCAATGGGAAAATTCAAATAGTCTAGGAAATAACACTGCGTGGCATTGCCAAGATCCTACGGGACCGGTGCTGAAAGGCACACTTGTCAGAAGCTAGCAAAAGTGAAAAAAAAAGGGAAAAAAAAAACTGTGCCGTTGCCGTGTATGGCTGTTGAAACGTTGACTTAGTGGCTCTCTGTGAACGCTGAAAGCGACTGGCACCAGCTGTTCTTACTTTTTCACACAAAGAGATGCTCGGCACATAGTCTGGGTGACTGGCAATACTTGTTTAAGGGCGATGGCGTTAACATGCAGAGACAATTTTTGGCAGTGGACATGAGGTGGCAACAAGACTGCCTTTTCAATAAGGCTGCTTTTTCAACTGGTTGGGTGTCCAGCTCAAACTCTTGTTTATAGTACTCGGGAAACGAATCCAAATTATAACATCTCAGAAATTTTTAAGCTTTTCACACTGAAAAAAAAATGATAAAAAGCAGAATAAGTGAATGAGACCTAACAAGGATAACACTAGGGTGGACATTTTCTATTTCACTCCAAACTACTATGGAGGTGAGTGTTGCAGTACAAACTTCCGATACCAAGAAGGCAGAAAAAAAAAAAAACTCAACAGAGGACGGCACAGGCAGTACACTACAAGGATTACAAGCAGGCATTGGAGAGCTCCCCACTATCATAGTCTCGCCCATTATAGTCCCAACTATCCAGTCAGTGACTTGCGTGTGGAATGACAACGCTAGCAAAATGAACAGCTGCAGACTGCCCTGGCAAGGCAACGATTGCATGCAAGCTTCTGACTGGTGGCGCCAAATCTTGGCACTGGGTGAGTGAAATCGGCAAGTGAAATGCCAATTCGCCTGACCTTTTAATTCTGAATTTTGTAAATTTTTTAAGTTTTCATGCTCCTATTTCAATAATTATTTTTCCACTAGTGTCTGGAATACATTAGAAAACTCTCGAAAGAGACAAATCGGCAGGAAAAAAAAAAGTATCACAGTGCTCCTTTCAATGTCAATGTCAATGGCATACTGGGGCTCATGTAATGTTATTGTTACCTGAGTGCCATCAGAGTTAGACAGCTGTCTCCACAGCAACAAAACAATGCCTAAGAAAATAATTACCTCGCAATAAGTACTAAATAATAAAATAGTAATGCATGCTAGAAAACTCTATCGCTCAATCATAAGCATTAATCAGGGCATTGAAAAGCGGTAGATTTTCCTCAGAACAACGCTTCCCCCGCTTCTCCCGTCGTCCATTTAGACGTATTACTCACCTGTAAGGCTGAAAATGCAAAAGCCAGCAGTTCTGGCTGTGTTTGGCTTTTAATGATTTGTAGCCACTGCATCCAAATTCCCTCCTGCTGGTTCAGCTCCGACAGCTGGCACTCTGACAAAAAACCCAAACAGAGACGGCAACAAATGTACGCATGAGGAGGAGGTACCCGTAGAGATTCTAAAGGGCATGCAACTCCAACCACCGTTACGATAGACACCGAGAACAAATTGGAGCTGGCCTGCACCTACAGATTCATCATCGTCAGCAGCAGCCTGACTACACCCACTGCAGGGCAAAGGCCTCTCCCACATCTCTCCAATTAACCCTGTCCTGTGCGAGCTGCGGCCACCCTATCCCCGCAGACTTCCTAATCTCATCCGCCCACCTAACCTTTTTCCATCCCTGCTATGCTTACCTTCTCTTGGTCATCCAGTCCGTTACCCTTCACAGACCAGCGGTTATCTTGCCTTCATATTACATGGCCTGCCCAAGCCCATTTCTTCTTGATTGCCGCATTCTAATGAGAGAGGGGCTACTTTCACTGAGAATGGAGCTCTTATGATGCTGGTAAAGGCCTAAATGCAAAGCAAAAGATCAAATGCATATCGCTGCACGCAGCTGTTTTCATAGGAAAATTGTGATTATGTCCAAGTAATGACATCAACATGCATGTGCATAACCAGAAAGGAGCCAACCAAAGAATTTTCGCAAAGAAAAAAAAATTGGACAAAAGTTTCTTCAGAATCTTTATAAAATGATTCTTCAAGAAATACATTTTTTAAAAATCACGAAGGGCACGTGAGCAGACATAGGGTAAATATAACACGGGTAGTACAGACAATGAATGGCCAAGAGTTAACGATCAAGGGGTCTAAATAGTTTGGTGATGTACAGGCTACCCTCACTACACAAACGAGAAAAAGAGAGAGACACACGCACACTCACTCACAGGACATGTTAGCTAGCAAGTGCTCCGAGATGATAGCCGCACTTCAAGTAAGACCATATTTTGGCAGCAGAGAGGTTTACCACTGCTTTTTAATTGTTTCACAAAGAAGACAAAAGACGGGCACCTATTTCACGCTTGCGCTGGTTGCTGGTCCTGTCGCTGAAGAACTCGTTCACCAGCCCTCCCACAGTGCCCTGGAGGCTGTCAACGGCCATGGTGATTCCGCACTGCACGTAACAAAAGTACCAACCAGATTGAATCAAGATTGTACGGTGGCCCACAGATCGTGCTTGAAATTCAGTGATTACTGCATGCTTTCCAAGGAGTGGCGTTACCTGCAACAACAACATTCCCTAAATAAAGGAAGTGTAAATCAAACTGCCTTTTCAGTGCAGTACTTCTGGACTTCTGAATGGTGGACGCCATACATATGTTTTGCAACATTCTTAGAACAGTTCCGATTCTAGTTTTCTATTCATTATTTTCAGATATTTTCTATATTTCTATTGCTCCAACCGTCATGCACTACCTCTTACTACCAGCATGTAGATTGCATTCCACTGAAGAAACTAATAAAAACTTTCTCCAGCATATACCGGGAACATCTGGAATCCATGAAGAACAAAACAATACACCCAGTGGCACACTTAACACTTGTGAGCTCTCAAACGTCAATACAACAACCTGCTCTAGACAATTGTTCCTAGCAAAATGTACCCAATAATGATTCTAATGGAGAAACCTCCCAAAAAATCAAACGAACAGCCCCCACAGTGGATGAATATTGATATGTGACGACAATATAGCACAGGCAGTTATGTTTCAGTTACCGACAGCAATTCACACACGTGCCTAGCACTTCAAATTTGAATTTTTTGGCCTTTGATGACAGTCAGGATAAAGTCTGTCATCACATCGCATCTAAGGGCACAGACTGTGAAATGTTCAACAAGAGGTTAAAGTGTTGTCTTCCACCGTCAGCAACACCTGCCCAGAGCCCTGACAATCCCTAACACAAGCCTACCTTCTACGTCACGTGCAAACCAACACCCGCCACACAACCCACAAGCAACACCTCATATCGTAACCTGTAAGTGTCCGTTGGTCCATTTAGTCCTCTGTCATTGGTCACTGTGGCACAGCCACAACTTCCAAAAGTCTGAGGGAAGCAACCCAACAGCTGGGTGGTTAGCGAACGGACCTCTCCATGGCGGTGAATTTTTTCTCTACTTTTTATTCCAAGGCATTTCAATTTCACTTTTGAAGGAACGTCTTCTAATATATAAAGTTGAACGTGTCCATAGCCAAAGGCTAGTTTCGGATCCAATTCACCTAAATATGGTTCGTGGTTTGTGAGGGTTGAACGTCCCAAAGCTACTTGGCTCTGAGGGACGCCATAGTGAAGGGCTCCGGAAATTTCGACCATCTGGAGTTCTTTAATGTGCACTGACATAACACATATGGAATTCACCTACACATGAAGAGTGGGGCGGAATAGAGCACACATGAACACAAAAACGCAAACAAGGAAAAAAAAACTGGTTGGTTTATGGGGGTTTAACGTCCCAAAGCGACTCAGGCTATGAAGGACGCCGTAGTGAAGGGCTCCGGAAATTTCGACCACCTGGGGTTCTTGCACATCTCATGCAATCAATAAAAACTATTGCACATCTCATGCAATCAATAAAATTTTAAAATGTTACCAATATCTTGTTTATAGCCAATATTGCATATTTGACACTATTACACACGGATAACATTTTAACAACTATAAGGAATCGCAATAATACATTTTTAAGAGCAACAATAATAACAATAAAATATGGTATATGATATAAATTGCATACGTGTTAACAAATGTGCAAACATGACTTGTAACCATATACATTTATTTTACTCATTGCATTATAACACCATGGTCAAGAAACCTGTGCAAAAAATTATTCTTTCAATGACATTGTGTTTGATCTCACTTGTTTTTATATTTTATTTTTATTACTTTTTAATTTATTTCACAGAAACTGCAATGTAATGGGTCCTCAAGTCGGTGTTGGTGAAGGCTCCTTGGCCACCACTACAGGGACCCGCTATGTTACGATTTCTTAGAAATAAATTGAAGGGAATAAAATTCTTTTAAATTATGAAATAAATTAAAATGCCATTAAATAAAATTAGAAATAAATAAGAATATTTTCAAAAAACTCAACAGTGAGGTCCAGTTGCCAAACACCCAATTGTCGGGTCACTTAACACATATGCTTGAAGGGCACCGCCACAGTGAGCAATGACGGAGGGCCAAATAAACACTTATAGAATATGGCCCCAAATACTGAATGCTTCAACTGTCCCTTAGTACTAGCCATTATGGCAGACACCGTCTTGCTCTACAGTGTCACTTAATAGTCCCCTTTTTTTCTTACACCGCCACTGTCCATACAGATGGCTCTAGAAAGCAGCTCTTTAAATAATGTCATTGTGCATCGTCCTCAACATAATATCAGTTTTTTTTCTTGTTGGCCTCAGTTTCTGCTACATACGTGAGTACTGGCAAGATACAACTTTTGTATATTGTTTTCTTTTGGGATACCAATATGTTGCTTTTCATAGCTTGAGAGGTGTCTGTCCAAACACACTGATCAATTCTTATCCTCCCATCGATTTTGTTCTTGGTCCAGATCCATAGTCAGTACTTAGCCATGATGCACTGCCTCATTATTTCCAGTACTTTTCTTAAACTGCTGTTGACTTCCCGTAGTGTCAATCATTACTGTAAGTTTTCTTTGTACTAGTATTTTAATGCATGACCGCACTTTGTCCTGTACAAAGGGGGTTGTACCTTCTGTTGTAATGCAGAGAAAATGCAAAACCTTAAAAACCTTTGCGTGTCTCTGGCATCAATCATACATGAAATGCTTGTCAACCCTCCTAGAAACCTTAATTACTGAAAAAATAACATGCCCTTTGAAATGAAATGTAGAGCTACCAAAAGTCTGCTTTTCAAGGAAAACAGCACCCTCATCAGGCAAACGTACAATGTGCAACAATGAAAAAGCCGCAACTTCTCACACTGAGGCTAATTAGTCATTTATTTTCTTTGTCAATGAGCAGTCGCTATAATGCACTTGCTTGTAGTTTAAATATCCGAAAAAAAAAAGATTTCTGTATGCTGGACGTAAATCGCACTACAATTTTGCCCACACACACACAAAAAAAAAGGCAGAGGGAATATAGCCTTATTATTATAGTTTCTCTGCTCATGTGCGATTCAATACATTTTCACCCCTCACAATAAATATTTCAAATATAATTAGAAATATTATAAACAAAAAAAAGTAAAACATCTATTCGGAAGAGAAATGTTGAAGTTAGTTCAGAAAAAGAAGTGCCCATAACATACTTGCACCAAAAGAACTGAGAAACGAACATCATTAAAATCACCACTACCATGCTGTGCCCTTGGAGTGATTGTGAACCGCTGGAGGCCTTGTGAACAAACCAGCCCACATGCACATTCTACTAATACCTAATATACACTCTTCTGTTCACGTTAAAATATGGTGACGCTCAATCAGGGGCCCTTAAAATAAATGATGAACATCACTTTCACCGCTGAATGACGCACTGCTTGGAGAATTGAGACCTGCAGAAAAAGTGTGCTTATTCATGGAAAACAACCCGCAGGCAAAGAACTCCATCGGTTACATATCTATTCCGTGTATTTATTCTGTTCCTGTGTGCTTTCGAAATCAGTGCCAAATACATGCATGAGCCAAAACTATTAACGCAGGAACATAAGGCACTAATTTTTGCTACAGCCTCATGCAGTATCAGCAGCTACATGTCAAATTTGGCTGCACTCCCGTGGCCAACCGCCGACCTTTTTGCCAAGTTCAGCAAATCTTGCTCTTTACAGACAGTTATGATGCCTTCAGCTTGGTTACCAATACCCACAAATTGGCCGATTAGCAGTATATGACTAAATTTCATTCATACTTTTGTGTTGTTTTACTGCCACACATCAGTAACAAAACTTTGTTCTTGCTGACCACCATTACTACTCAAGCGCAAGTAAGCAGAATTAACTGTTCAGCACTGAACTGCATTTGCATGCGCTGTTTCTCTGCTTGATTTCAATACCGAAGCAGCAATAAATATGAAAGCAGCAGCATTACATGTTTCTGTACCACGTACTACGTTTCGTGAGAACGAGTCAATGATCCTGTAGTTTTTTAACCGCAAAGCCAAGGGCGTGCCGGCATCCCCCCTCCTCCTAAACAACGCTTCAGAAATTTGACTCCGTGCGTCACTTCGTGCGTTGGTCGGTTCACGAAGAGAACCCATCAGAGCAGCTGTGATCGCGGCATAATTAAGCAGGCCGCACCAACCTGACATTTCAGCGTCAGAAACGACGTTACCTAGTTATGCGTCTGGTCCAAACATGACAGCTGGCGAAGCTTTCGAGTTCATTAATGTGGAAAGCAGTGGAATGCAGAACAGCAACGGTCCAAATAAGCCGCCGCGCCGCCTCCTGTCAGGGCAAGTTTCGAGCATAGCACGGGCCACGATGATTTAACGCGCACTGTCGACGTCGTTCGCCGTCGAACCGTCACGCTGACAGGGAGCCCCGAGCACACAAACACAGTGAGATTACCGAGGCCGGTTCCACTGAAGCGTGCACAAGCAGATACAGGCAAACGCACCTAGCACAGCAATGATCAGTAACCGATGGTGACGATCCAACCAAGTCTACACGGCACCGGCATTACATCCGACGAACCGTCACAATCCAAGGTGTCGAAAGGCAACAGAACGTGTGCATCAAAGCCGTTGATCAGAACTATAGAAAACCGCCAACTTAGTTCATACGGCAAGACGGGCACGTCTAGTGGGTGTCGCTGCGCCGAATCAAGCCCAGGCGCTGGCCCAACTAATGAAGGCGTTACGCATCACTGCCACTACACGGCAGCACTTTTTCTAATGACTGAACAGCGGGAAATTTGAACACGCTATGCAAGCCATTCGGGGAATCCGGAGAACGAGGCAGCCCACAATAAAGACCGAGGTTTCGTCGACCGGGCAGTGGATGAGTCTGGCTCCCTGAATTTCACGAAGGACTCCATGATCACATATCATGATCTCACCAATCATTTTAAACTAGAGAGGAGAACTTTCCCCCTCCGGACAAAATTTGCCTGACTAAAGAACAAGAGGTTACGTGACGTCGTCTACAGACAAGATCGATACGCACCCCATCACTTCTCGTGCACATTTATCCAGATCTATACAACCCGAACTGTAAACACTGTGGCCAACGAGCCAAGCTACGATCACATCCTGTGGGATTGTAAAAAATGGAGCCACGTACCTCCGGGTGATCAAGTTAATTACTGCTCCTTCTCTCGAGCGATGGGCGGCCGTGCTGGCTAGCTCTGACCCAAAATGCAAGTTCTGGCGGTGGAGTGGGCTGACAAAGTCGTCGAGGGCTACGTACTCTCGACCACTTAACGCGACCTCTTACCAAGCTCTTTCCGGCGAATAATATTTAAATATTTTACAATCAATCAACAGCAGCGATCACATATGGTGGAACTGTAAAGAGGAGCCGCTACCTGAATCTCTAATACAAGTCCTTACTCTCGAACAACGGGAGCTAGGTCGTGTTGCTCTGCAGCTCAGACCTGGGCGTTCAAACCGGTACACGTCTCCGGTATCCTAAAAACGTCTCTTGAATGGGCTACTCAAGTCACTGTCAGCCACGGGCTGATAGCCACCTAGCACGGAACATCTAGTCTGCTTTTTCTGACGAAATAAATGTTTTCCAATCCAATCAACAGCAGCAGCAGCAGTTAAAGGAGACAATGGTGCCTACTTGGCCAGGCTCGAGACGATGCTCTGAGCACTCCTAGCCCAATTGTGACCTACATATGTGACAGTGAACTAGAAAATTGGGAAATCGATGGGATGTGATGGGAAATATTGGGAAACTAGTTCACTCTACCTATGTCGCAGCTTCGACAGACACTGCTTTGACACACTGGCCACATCTCTTTCTTCGTTCTTCCGTTTGTGCATTCATTTCTCTATTCTGTCAACGTTTTCAAGGTTATACCTTGCCGCAAAAGTTACTTCACATGCAAACTCATCAGGAACGTGTGCACCTGCGGTTGTGTGGCTGACTGCATGACCTCGGCCTCTGCGTGCCGCGAACGTTTTTGTATGCTTGCATTTTTTTTCTCCCGATTTCACTTGATTAGCGCCGTGTGTACATGATGTGCGTGTTGTTTTGGCTTCACGGGGCGATCGAGTTTGTGAGTGAAGCAGTGAAAGAAGAAAAGCGCAATGGAGACCCCACTCGAGCTACGAGAGAGCACCTTTGAATGAATTTTGCCGAAAATAAAGTTTTCCTACACCGAAAAACCGATTTTCGTATCAAAACTGTGACGCAACCATTCGTCATACACCACTGCGGGTGGCGACTTATGATTTCTCATTGCATATAGCATACATCTCTTTAGTCAGGTTGGAGCCTAGCTCACAACAGGTATTCGAACCGAATGTCCAAGTGCTTCACTTGGACCTTGGTGCATTCAGCGCTTGTGGAATCAACGTTGGGAAGCCTGTCTTCATTTCACTTCTCAGTGGGGTTGAACACTCCCGAAGACACACTAATGCTTTTGCCTTCACAGCATATAAGCAGTCGTAAGTGCCTCTTCTTTTTTTTTCCCCAACAAGCCACCATTCCAGTAAGGCTGCACACCTCCAATCTGATGAATGTTATGCAGTTGAAACCTCACTGCATTCACTAGTAGACAACATTTATTTTTCTTCACTCTTTTTTCATTTCTTGCTGTTTTTGTTATATTGTAAGCATCAAGCCAACTGTTCAACAATAAAATTCTGCAAATTTTTCTTCTTTGCTCTTGCAATACCTGGCGTATTTTGCAAACATGCCAGGCTTTGTTATCACCAACCTGCTTTACTGATAGTACCTCAGTCTAAAACCACTCTCATCTATGAGTGAACATCACTCGAACAGCTCAAAAACGAGCAGCTCAAGGTTCCACATCGCAAATATACTACAATGTTAGTTACCAGTCCGACCCTACAATGTAATTTTAGATTTAATGAGCAATTTTACCATATGTACCCTAGACAGATTCAAGTTGCACCTCCGACAAAGGTGAAACATTTAGCAGCCTCAGTGCCATGTGAGCAGTTTCCTAGATCACGTTATATTCGTACACCTTCCTCTACGCAAGTCAGCCTTGCATAATGATGGTTCCAGCATTGTACGCATTATGATTTTCAGCCACAAATACACACCAACCACTGTAGTCCCAATATATTACAGCTGGGACAACCAGAGAAAGAATGACACAACACAGTTGCCTTGTAATGAAAACAGTTTATTCGTCCATGAAATAGTAGTAGTAGTTTGTACCCTGCAAGATATGTGCAAAGACGGCTGGACGCACGCCACCTTTGTCAATACACTTTATATTAAACCCCCCCCCCGGCTTTGGCATGGTTGCAGTGATACGGTATGACATGGACGCATGTAAAAAGCCTGAATGGGGATGGCCCTGCTTTTGCAAATGGTTTTGGCAGGAACCGGATGCAAGACTGCCCTGGTACAAGACAACTTTTCAACAGGTACCAAAGCATAATGTGGCACGCTTGTCCAGGCCGGATGAAGCGTGAAGGATGGAAACATTTTTGATGAGCCCTAGACGCGTGAAACAAAAAAGATGGTGGACGCTATATAGGGAAGGTTGAATTTCCTCCAGATATCACAAATTTTTCTGACTAGGGAACTGACTATGTATTTGCATGGCAGGTTGCCGAGGAAGTTTTTGCGCACGGTGTAGACAAAAAAAATTAAGTGCTGCACAGCAGCTTTTGACTTAAGGCAGTCTTGTCTTCCACCCACTGCTGGCATGACCTGTGAACACAGAAGGGGAAAAAAAAATGTTAGGCTCTTGACCAGCATGCACCGCTACAGTGCTGCTCCTGACCACATTTAATACAAAAATAAACTGGACACAATTGATACAATAATACATACTAGTATCAGCAATCATATTGCTGTTTTTTATGCATCACCTCGCTTAAAACACTCCCAATGCGTTACAGCCATTGTTCGGCTGATGAAACTGAAACAGCCTCAAGAAGAAATTCAATTATAAATTATTTAGCGGTCATATTTGAGTACCACATGGTCAGTCATGCATTCTATTGCCTAATGCATCCTTTGAAAGAGAAAACATACAACAAAAATTTTGGCGTCTATGGTCCTTTAATCCGGTTAATTTATGGTCAATCTGCTCGCGACCTATCAGAGCCCTACTAGCTAGTGCAAAGTGATGATTAACCACGACCAGTTGCACCAGACTATAACAGCTGTAATCCAGCGCTTTGTACTGACGGAAGCCAAATTAAAGCTAGTTTACCAAACCGTTCTAAAACTGGAAAAATTGGTGGTTTAGTGTCTGAGAAATTCAGTCTCCAGTTTTACACTGGGCAACCTTGCAGCAGAGAGGGCCACAAAATGGCAATAAAACCAATAAAAATGGCGTGCCTTGCATGTTCGACTAGATTCACAGATTTCCAAGATCTAGAAGTGTCACTCTTGTGAAAAAAAGAATGAAAAGGTGGACTGTACTTCTAGAAGGCCAATATTCCTAGAGTGTCCACCACCTGTATATGCGCAAGTGGGCGTGGCTCGAAACTGGACATAATCTCTTGCTTCAAAATACTACTATACAGCAAATGCTGTCGCCACAGTCTTGGATTGTGTTAGTTGAGCAGGAATTTCCACCTCCCTTAAATCGACGGTGCTGCCTCTCTGTGCTTTTAACAATTTAATTTTCGTAATTATTCGCATTTTTCCCTACAACGATGTGTTTATGCAGTGGAAGTGCAGTTTTGGCTGAGACAGCGTAACAGGAAAGGCGGGCAAGCTGTCGTCGCGCTGTCGTCGCGCTGTCGTCGCGCTGTCGTCGCGCTGTGCCGCCTCTGCATATGGGGCTCCAGCAAATTGGTCAGGACTGAAGTGGGTATTTCTATTTAGCTAGTGGACACTTGCACAGTAAGGGCCTAGGCTGCCAACTCTAGGTGACAACTGGAACAGCTACTTCAGCACGCAAGATCTTTTCCAAGCACATCAAGCAAGAACGTTCTGCACAGTGGCGACAGCAGCACCGGAACAACAAGGCACACCGTTTCTCTCACCCAACTGCGCCCCGCACTCAGCTCCAGCTGGTGTCATTGCCGGCACCCCACTCTGTGCCCGTTCCAGACTGAGGAATTGGCGGCGCAGCCGACCAGTCCTCAATGGCGGCTGCTGACCAGTCTTCTGTGGGCACAGGGGGAACAGGCACAGTAACCGGTGGCACTGTCACAGCTGTCGGAAAGGCAGTCACCTCAGGGACAGCAGACCACTGGTGGGCCATTTGGAAGCAATGGGAGAAGAAAAAGGACCTAGTTAAAAGTTAACACTATACTTCACATTTACCAGTAAGTGAAAAATAAAAACGAAAGGGGGGGAAGGGAGGGAAAGTGTCAACAAACGCAAGGTTAAGTAATAGCTAATATTTTGTACCGATACATCAGAAGAAATGCTTCTTTATATGAGAACAGAGGCTTTGAAGGAGTAAGGCAAAAAACCTATTTGCACTAGGTACTATGTACAAATGCTTCGTTTATACAGCGCACATTAAAATTCTCTCGATATCTGTCAGAAGACCTCTCCCTGTCAGCAAACAACACGCCATCGGGGACATAGAATGGTGAGCAACACCAAAATGGAAAACACCAGATCGGGAGACCTACTGCAAACCTATCTTCACTTGCTTTGGATGCAGTGCATGTGCGACATGAGCATGTGCGACACAAAAAAAAAAAAACAGAACCACTCACATCGGTCACATCAGGCTGACCAACAGTGAGGTCTCCTCCGCCCCACTGTTCAGGCGCCGGGTACTCGACCGTTTCCTTGAGGGCACGCTCAGGCGGGGCTTGCTGGGCCTGCTCCTCTTTCTCCGCCTGGACAACATATACCGCACCAACAGTCGTGAGAATCGCTAAACATCCTGCCACGACTGAATATGTACCTCCACTACAATCACAGAGAGCAACCAAATGGATTGGTAGCGTCTAGATTCCCTGAATGAGTGGTTATCAGCAGCAAGGGTTATGCCACAAGGGCCATGTCACAGCAAGGGTCATTCCACAACAAAAGTCAAGCCACAAGGGTTACGCACAACAAAAGGTCATGCCACATTAGGTTATGCCACAACCCTCGTGTTGAAAAGTATGATATGATCGTTGAGCGCAATCGTGTTTGTCGATTGAAGTTTTTCTTCCAGCTTATAAAAAGTCATTATAAAGTTAGTACTTCTAATTATTTTGCTTACTCCTCAGGTTATAACATGAGACAAAGGCATGCACTACAAATAACCCCTTTTTAACGGCGCGAAATAACTGCTTTACACATTCTTTTTTTCCGAGGACAATTAGTGAATTGAACAAACCTAATAGCGAGACTGTTAATCATAATTCTTTACTGATGTTTGAAAAGTGCCTGCAAATGTTGTGAATTTGAGTGCGTTTATATGCTTGTATTTTGTTTGTATTTTCTCCACCCTGCTTTGATCTGTACTAGGTCGCAGTATCTATAAATAAATAAATAAGTAAATAAATAAAAAATTGTGTTGTGGAGAATATATTTTCTACATGTGACTTTAGGTGTTGTAGAAGCAGAGCACACAGTATTCATGCACTTTATTTGTGTTTATAATGAACCAACACTGTCGAATCCTGTGCACATTTGTTTATGCCTAACCTGCATACAGCCACAACTGAAATGCCAAGTTGAATTTCTTTCAGTAACACCATGAACGTTCCCATAAAGTCCTGGACACATGAGAAAATGTGCCACCTTGATGTCAGCCCCAATTGCAGCCCCAACGACCAGCAATCTCTGCTTGGGCGGCACAGCACACACAGTGCCACACTTGCCTCCTCGGGATCGCGGTAGAAGAACAGGTCGACCATGATCTCCCACGGAATGTCGCGCAGGATCGTCCCACGCATGCGCAACACCTCCCGCGTCAGCATCCACCACATCAGGCCAATGGAGTGCTGGCTCTTGTTGTTGCAGGGAATGGCGATGTCAACGTAGCGCAGGGTGGCGTCCGTGTTGCAGAAAGCGATCACGGGCAGGTTCACGTAGGAGGCCTCCGTCACGGGCTGGTGGTCTGCCCGTGGATCGCACACCACAAGCAGTCGCGGCTCGCGGAACGCCGCCTGGATCTGAGTACCCACACGAGAAGGGGGCTTCAAATGCTGTCGCACTGGGACTGAGTAAGCAAAACTCTTTCCAATGGCCAAATGCAGCGAGTGCATTGATTCAAGAGTGCAAAAGCTCAACGGACTCTACATCAAGTGCAGTATGCACATCATGCCAGGAAATCAATGGCCAAGAATTCAACACACACCTAGGAGAAACGGACGTTCACCTGTTGTTCAACACAACAGAAGATGATGAATTATGTGCCTAGAATGTCGGAGCAACTCTTGCGTCACTACCACTAGTACGTTTACAACAAAGAGAAAACAGAAGTAAAAACTAAACAAAGCAACCCCGCGACGCCCAATGCATTACCTATTGAGTTTTAACTGGGGTGACAGGAAAAAATATTCCAACTTCAACTTCCTATTTCCCCACAAAGACAGCATATTTTCACAAATGACAGCTATTTGATTGTACTTGTACGCTTATACTAAGAACAAAAACTCACAGGACGGTCACGACAATGTAACGCGAGATTCAGTGATAGCTGTTTAGGCAATTAGTTTTGAGGATATTTTGAGGTAGAAAAGATACGGTGACCTCATATCGTACATGGTGGTAGCGGTCAAGTGATGCACCCCTGCACTGGCAGGTGGCTGTTCCACACAGAGCCACCCGTAGGGTTATGTGACCCAGGTTGACCACGATATAAGGTGAGTGCGCTAATGACATCCACCCTGTGGGTGGATGGCTCAGTGCAGTAGCTCAGTGGTTGTGGCGCTCGGCTGCTGACCCGAAAGATGCGGGTTCGATCGAATTTCGATGTAGGTGAAACTCTAGAGGCCCGTGTACTGTGTGATGTCAGTGCATGTTGAAGAACCCCAGGTGGTCGCAATTTCCGGAGCCCTTCACTACGGCGTCCCTCATAGCCTGAGTCGCTTTGAGATGTTAAACCCAATAAACCAACCAAACCAAACCTGTGGATGGATGTCACTAACGCACCCACCGATTACGCCGATGGCGACGAGAAAGCCAGAGACGGGCGCCTAACAGCTATCGCTGTAAAACCTGATGGTGTTATCCTCGGCGTCCGTTTTGATAAGAGCCCTTGCTGACAAGCCCAGTGACTTGCCTGGTTGGTGAAGGTTCCAGGTGTGAAGCGGCCAGCAATGGGCGTGGCACCTGTGAAGCTGGCAAACTTGAGCACTGCCCTTTGGCCATAGGGGCGAGAGGAGATGGCACACACCTCGGCCGGGTTCTCGATGGCCACGATGGCTCGCGCGGCCAGCAGCAGCTTCTCCCATGTCTTCTTCAGGTTGATTAGGTGGATGCCTGGAACACAGGCCCCCTCATTTCTTCTTCACAATCATCATCATCTACTACTTTTCGAGGCTCGAGCGAGGGTGCTGCGCACGAAGAAGTGGCAAGCCCGGATTGCCGGCCAGGTCAATGCGGACATCACGTGCACATTACGCAGGCAGGAAGAGGATACGATTGAACATGTTGTTCTGTTATGTCGATCGCTTAAATGTTGGCTAGGACTTTAGTGTTTTAAAGGGTAAGCCCCAAAATCCAATCCAATCCATGCATCCAATCCGACCCCCCCCCGGCAGTGTAGTTCAGCCTCTGACATCTACGCAAAAAAAAAAAAAAAAAATCTTGGCGTCTTCCAAGTTATAAAGGCCCAATTTTCACTTAATGTAGCATCTTTGTCATTAGAACCACTACAATGTGGCAATCTTCCAATACAGGCCAACTCCCCCGAGTGTCCCTTTAAAAAAAAACTCACTGGCTTTGGCCAATGCAGTTTCAAGCTGACAGTAAAGGACCCTCACCATCAGAACGTCGTTTGAAGCAGTATTCCTTCATTTGGAAGTCCAGGTTTGGCGTGCCAAGGTGGGTCTTGGCTGCCAGAAACCGCCGAACGTCATCCTCCTTGAGGGACAAAACGCTCGTACCTCCAGACATAGCGTCAAATGTTACAAGCAACGATGAAGTCCTTGAAAAGAAAAAAAAAAAAGATTCGTGATCACCCTACACAGACACTTTTTCTGAAACAATCACACCGAACTACAATTTCTGCCCATTGCCTTTAGTTATGCACTTCACGTTCTTTTGGACCGTTTTATAATGTATATTCTGACTTGCCTACCAAAGCCTGTGATTTCATATCGTTCAACCAGCCAGCTCTTTTCATGCAGCTATTGCAGTCAATGATGGCAATAAAAACCTTGCCTCGACAATGGCAAGATTGCGGTTAAGTACTGAGCAATAAATGGGGAATGCACAGCCAGGTCAGCACGAAGGCACAAAACAAAACGATGAAATAAACATCGAGATAAAAATTATAAAGCTGACATGGGTGAGATACCGCTTACTGGTTAGTACAACGAGACCGATCCCTAGAACTGAAAAGCACAAAAATCACTTCCAGATTATTACAAGAATGGTCAGGTTGGTGAGATTCGTGTTTAAGCAGGAATTCCAATCGAAATTTTCTAATGATTGGCTGCGCAGTCGGCGTCAAACTTGTGTAGAACGCACAGCCGCGCAAACAAAGCGAATACCTGAGCGAAAGTATGACCAAGGAGAAATACAAGTAGTACGTGCGCGTGGGGTTTTTAACGTTCCGAAGCCGCATCCCATTAGGCACTGAAACTGCCTCGGGCGTCCTGTGGACGTTTAGGACATCCGTGGGACGTCCGAGGGAGTTTCAATGCCCATTGGGATGTGGGGTATGATGGACGCTGTATAGAGAAGGGATTCGGGGATTAATTTTTTTTACCCCTTGGAGTTCTTTAACGTGCGCTGTCAGTGCACAGCATACGGGAGCTTTTGCACTGCGCTTCCATCGAATGGGGCGCCGCAGCCTGGATTCGATCGCACTACCATGGGCTCGGTATTCGAACGCCAGAATCGGAGTCACCACAGCAAATAGGCTACCTGAAAGACCATCAACTGCCGGTTTTTGTTCTGTGCACTGGAATAGTCGAGCATTCTACACAAGTCTGCCAAATCTGACAGAACTGCCACAGCTTACGGACATCGCGTAGGTCGGCGGGATGACTGTTACACAAGACGCCAAGGGCATATGCAGCGCGTGCCTTCGTTCCAACGCCGCTGCCACAGCAACGCACAGCAACGTCGCCTGCGAAGTTTCCGTCAGGGCGGAAATTTTAGCCAATACCTGGTCCTAACGCAACGCAGCATTGCTAAGAAATCGTACAGAACACAATTGTGGCGAGCGAGCATGTCTCATTGCCTTCGACAAGGAAAGATTTCACTGCATTCGATTGCTGATGATGTGATTCTAAAAACGAGCTCGCACTGGCCTTCACAGCTATGCAACAAACTTGCGAACAGGAAAAAAAAAAAAAAAATTCGCAGGACTCTCGTGTTCCAGATCGAGTTCGATTTCGAGCGCTGTGCCGACCGGCGAGCTGTCAACGTCCGATTGCGACGTTTCGCCTAAATTAACAAAATGGGCAAATAATAAGCACTGGTAAACGTTTATCTCGGTAATCAGGCGTAAGTAATTACAGCGGCAGAAAGTTAGCATGCCCAAATAACTGCGCAAATGTTTCGAACACTTACCAGACGACACCAGCGACAGCGTCGGCGCGCTCACGTCAGTCATCCAGTCACGTTGTGAAAAGGAATCGCTGCCGCTTTCGCGCCCCCTGGCATGTGTAAGCAGCGACAAGCCTTGAAAGCTGTGCCTTGGCTTGTTTTTGTGCGGCTTATATTCGCGTACTGTAGTATTATTAACTAATATTTTTATGAAGCAGACCGAGTGCTTCGGAAAAAAACAAATCGTGCTTACAAGACTCCTTGTGTGAACGGCTTGTTGGTCTGCATAGGTTGAATAAAACGCACAGACGTTTCGTTCGCAGAGCAACCTATGTTGTCGGCGTTGGTCAAGACCCAGAATACTTGCGTAGTACAATGGCATGGCTTGTACCGTCCCTTCCAGCATAGCCGGACCACCGTGTTTGCTACTTGGCCTTTTGAAGCGAAAGCTTTACAACGCTAGGCAAAGCCGATTTCGCTGCGCGTTGCCGGTTGACCTTCAAGTGAGCCAGCTAGAGGTCAAGTGTGGCCTTACCATAAGTGGTCCACCACGGTGTCGCACCAGTTGACCTTTGAATTTCTAGCAACCGTTCGTCGTGCAGCATTCTGGTTGGTGTCATACCATTTCTCTTTGCATATAGTTTACATGCTTCAGTCAAGTTGGAGGCTATATAGCTTGGGACAGAGGTGCGGACCAATGACATATGCACCTACTTTCAATTGCATGCTTTGAGGCTTGCGAGAGGGGTTCGGACCGATGACATATGCACCTTCAGTTGCATGCTTTAAGGCGCGGTTGAGGTGTCCACCGAGATACTGCGTCATTTCCTCAAAAACCTTTCTTTTCCTCAAAACAATTGGTTTCGCATTCCTCCACGTAAGCAGAAATGCCCTCAGAATTTTTGTAGGACTCGCATATATGACCTCAACTCTTGACGCCGCCCCCATTCAGATAGTTGACACTGACAAAGAAACACAATCAGACATCAATTATGTCATGTTAGTCGATAATGTCGTCATAATAGCAGCTATGTCTCCCCACCGGGGAGTACATTTGCGTCCTTTACCAGTTGCCTAGGGATCGAAACCTGGCCATATATATTGTGCATGAACATTCCAATTTAGTGTGTTCAGCTCCTCATGTCCATCCGGCCCGGCATGCAGGAGCGCTTGCCATAAATGTACTACAGAGCGTGGCGTTCGAGGTGGGCTGTACCCAAGGATGGCACGCGTACAGTATGGTACAATATTAATTGCCTATTCAAGTAATATCTACTAACACAGGAATATACGGTATTAGAGTACATTTTAATCACACATGTCGCAATTGCTATAATAATAATAATAATTGGTTTGGGGGGGGGGGGAAGGAAATGGCGCAGTATCTGTCTCATATGTCGTTGGACACGTACCTGAACCGCGCCGTAAGGGAAGGGATAAAGGCGGGAGTGAAAGAAGAAAGGAAGAGAGAGGTGCCGTAGTGGAGGGCTCCGGAATAATTTCGACCACCTGGGGATCTTTAACGTGCACTGACATCGCACAGCACACGGGCGCCTTACCGTTTTTCCTCCATAAAAACGCAGCCGCCGCGGTCGGGTTCGAACCCGGACGCAATTGCTATTGCTATAAATTCTCAAATCAGGCGCATCCAAAGCCGTCATGCCAAACGGTGAAAAGACAGCAAATTAACTTTGCTCACACCGGCGTCCCATATCTCTGTGAGCTCTGCGCGCAAATAATGCTGATGCAGGCCGCGAGTCACTGATATGGCAGAGTCGAATCCTCGAAAACTGTCGGAAACTATACCGGTAGGTCATCTGGAGGAGTCACAGCGGTCGATGCGCACATTGATCATCTACAGTGGGTGCAGATACTATAGGCTCACGGTGGACGCCAGCGAGATATGTCGTCAAGGGTCTGGGCGTTTGAAGCGTTATTGTTGGCTATGCTCCATTATGTTGACTTCCTGGTATCTGCCGGTACGTACAGGGCCAGGCCGCTGACAGGTGTTCTTGCGTCGCGGTTCCTAGGCTAGCTGAGCCTAGACACATCGTCTCATCGATCACCTTCGAGCAGCACGAAGTTGTTGTTGTTGTTAGCCTATCAAAAGATGGCACATACCCACACTGGGGGATCGGCCAAGAATCGGGTGGCTATTCAACTGAACTCAGTTAACAAAAAGGAAAAGCACGTGGGAGCATAACACCGGTGAATTTTTCGTCATGAACAGAAAAGGGGTGAGTGTTTTGATTTTAAAAACGAAGTACTTTCGGAGACTGAGCAGCAACCGTTGCTTCTTCTCTTTCGATACAGAGACAGCCCGATCGTGTGGCATTGGTAGAGGCGCTGTCTTCGGCGGCGGGACCACGTCCAGCACCATCGAATCTTGAAAAGCATTCGCCGCGGTTTCCATGTCCTTGCCTTTTGAAGTTGTTGCGGCGTTGCTCGGATAGATGTATATCGAGGGGAGTAGCCATCGCCGCTAATCAACATCAACGTGGCGTCTTTTCCAGCACCGACGCCACGTGCGTGAACAATGGACGATCTTCTTCTCCTTACGGCGCGGTTCGGGTGTCCACCGAGATCTGCAGTTACTGCGTCATTTCCTTCCCTCAAGAACCAATTTTCCTTTTAAATTTTCAACGAATTTCTTCATATTTCACATATTTAAATGCATGCAGGTAATCTAGTGTCATTGCTTGAAGAATAAAATAATAATAATTGGCTTTGAGGAAAGGAAACGGAGGAGTAACTGTCTCACAGATCTCGGTGGACACCCGAACCGCGCCGTAAGAATTTCTCTTGCCGTAGTAGAACCCTTCACTACGGCAACTCTTGCACTCTAGGTACTCCCTTACCCCAAGCATGGTTCAGGTGTCCACCGAGAAGTGAGTTATTGCGGCATTTCCTTTCCTCAAAACTGCTTTAATTCTCGACATGGCCCCTAGCTCTAACGTTGTCGCATTAAAAAAAGAACTGCTAGCAACTGACAAGTGTCCTCACTAGCTGTGGCGCTGCACAGGACATTTGTGATGTGTTACAGTTTTGAAGCGTTCACTACGCCATGTAAAACCAATGTCACCGGGCCGAGCCGGAGTCGTTGAAGCGCATGCGCCGAGCAACAGGTGCGCCGCGCATGACGTCAGAGTTGCGCCGTTGCCGCCGCCGACTCAGCAGCCTCGCTGCGCTCGTCACGCATGCGCAGTAGCTACAGGTGCGCATGCGCACTTGGGCAACAGATGCCCGTCATTGCTCGGCAACAAAGGGTGCGAAGCGCTCGTTCTTCAGTTGAACGATAGGTGAAGAAGCGTAAAGTCCGCGTGCATACTGCGACCGACATCAACGGCGACTGTGGGAAGCCACGTCGACAGATCCCGGAGTTATGGCGTGGTAGAAGGCGAGTCGACAACGAGCCCAAGAAGCCAGGAATGCCAAGCGTGCGGCCGAGACGCCGGAACGACTCGTTTCAAGAAGCGGAGAAATGACAGCGACAAGCCGCGAGTGAAGCGACGCCTTCTTCGGGTAAGCTATTGCGTACCCACTAGGTTTAGCCGCAGCCAAACCATCAACATTTTTTTTAGAATGAATGTGGATTAGCTCAGCTAATCCAGGATATACAAAGTGAAAGCTGTTGGCGTTTACAACGTTCTAGGCAGCGATGATTTTGAGGAAAGGAATGACGCATAACCGGTTCCCTGGGTCAGTGGACGCCCCATTCGCGCTTTGATGTAAGTGCGTGGCGGTGGTGAGAGATTGATGCATGGGCTGCATGCATTAGCGCCGACAACGTTGTGGCTGACATGCGGCACTGCAGTAATAGGCCGCAGCGTTCATTTGGTGACCAACCAGTGCGCACAACGCAATCAAGACAGGTTTTTGCAGTAGGACACCAACGCCACATACATTGAAGCGAGATTGAGGTGTCCATTGACCGAAGGAGCAAGTTGTGCGCCCTTTGTTTTACTCTGTACATTACCTCTCCCCCCTATCCTTTCTTCCCGTCCCCTCACCTTTCATTTTTCCATTCTGCCTGCTATACTTTATTTCCGCTGCCCCAGATCAGGTGCTTGAGTATCGATGGCAGATTTTTCCTTTTAATTAAAACCACTTACTACGACTTTTGTTTCGTGAAAATGAACGGCCTCTGCAACTTTGTCAATGCCAATGGCTTATTTTTGACGAAAGGAAATGGCACAGTAACTGCCTCATGTATCGCGGTGGACACGCGAACCGCGCCGTAAAAAAAGGGATGAGGGAGGGAAAGGAAATGGATTTTTCAAAAAGGCGCGGGGAACGCCTGTGCCTCAGTGTAATTAGTGACGCATGCCCGGTAGTTACTAGGGTCCCTTACACTAAATGTGCTGCTGACTAGCCTAGTGTAGCTTTCGCTGCAAAAGAAAAGGTGCAGCTTCCTGGCCTTATGGGGCTCTCACACCTGTGGTGAGGGTCAGGGTACCGGGAAGAGGGGGTGCAAGGGGGCGGTCACCCCCGCCCCCTAGCACACGTCTTCCCATTCCCTCACATCAACGTCCTCACTCCTCAATGGGCAAAAACGCCTAGCATTGTGATCTCGGAGAAGTGGCATAAACAGCTGCAAAACAACCCGTTATGAACAAAAAAAAAAGAAACACAAGGACAACATTGGACCCAATGGGAAGCCTTTATTTCGGCCCTGTAGCAACAGCTGCCGTTGGCTTAAGACGGAGCCTGCTCAGCCCCAGGTGGTGTCAGTTCCAGCTCCCCACTCGGTGGTGGTAGTAGTGCCAGTTGCTGAAGCAGCTGGTGCAGCTGGCGTCGTGGCAGACCAGTCCTCGACTGGGGCAGCGGACCAGTCCTCAGTAGCCACTGGTGCAGCCACAGGGGCTGCTGCTGCTGGTGCGGCAGCACCGAAGGTGCTCACTTCAGCAGTTGCAGACCACTGCAGAGAGAACGCTCACTTTCAGGATACATAGCAGAAGTCAGCTCCGACAGTGCTGTCACCACAGTCACGCTTGATCCCGAGTGAACATTCCACTGGGTGACCGATTCCAATTGTGGTCGAACCTGACCCTACATCGCGAGTATGGCCACTACAGCAAAAGTGGCGCTGCCTCAGACTAACATGTAAAGGTGCCACACTCATCTCTTGGCAATCAACTGTGCTCCCAGCGCCCTTTATGTTTTGCATTACTACGTGTGCATTTATAAACGGTGTGCGATGGGGTTGGGGGAAGCTATTGAAGGCTTGAAGGTCCTAGAGGACATTATGCATTGCTTCACCTGACAGTGTGTGCTCACTGCACCAGTCGTGTAGCTGCGAAGGCTACAGTATTTACTCGCGTAAGAAGTGCGCACCTGACATTCAAACTGGTGTTCAGCATGTTCACTTCACCCCGCTGCAATTGGCTGGCACCATCAACCATCACAAAACAGGCGGATCGCACCATGATACAGCAAACACATCTTGAAGCAAACGATGCTAAACAACTGTGACATCAAAGTGGGTGACGCAACTTGTTGACCGCGCGCTTTTGTGGATGGATGGATGAACGGCCAGACACCTCTTGGCTCCCACGAAAGACCTGCTTCACGAAGCGTGGCCTCCGCGATTGGCATCGGCGGCGCTGCGGTTGACTGCGGAGGCCTCGCGCGGATTTTCAAGAGTGAGGAGAGGGGAGCAGAGTTGCGAGGAGGGGCGGGAGGGTGGTCTTGGAAGGCGTGCCGGCGGGGAAAGGGTAGCTCGCTCGACAGCGGCACGAACGGGGCGAGCAGTTCGCCTGCGATGAGGCTCGGGGAAAACATGCCGGGCGCACAAAGGGGTCGGAGGCAGGTTATCTCGCATCGCGGCGCCAGGTTTACACTGTCCGTTTGCTGTAACCGATCAGCAGGGCTTAATGGCATTCGTTATACGTGTGATTTTGTGCCACTGAAACAATGTATATTTTGACGGCCGCGCAGGTCTCGTACGTTATAAGCAAAAGTTCGTCTTAAGTGGGGCCGTTATATGTGGGCTCAGCTGCAATGAAGTCAACTTTTCTGGAGGGGGGCAGGGAAGAAAGTTCGTTACGCGAGTAAACATGGTACTTACTGCCACACACATTCCCCATGATGGCCAGCAACTATCAGTTTTATTCTCCCGAATGACTCAACACTCGGTTAAATCCGAACTAATGGGGTTTTACTGTATCTACATTCACTGCGAGTTGTACATGCCATGCCCGCGGACAGACAGCATTGCACCGCGCTGTCCACACTGAATCCTAGCTACAGAGAGCAAGAAAGAGCAACACTCACATCGGTGACCTCGGCAGTTGCTGTGGCCACGTCGCCTCCACCCCACTGCTCCGTTGTGTATTCTGCGACCTCCTTCACGGCTCGTTCAGGAGCCACCTGCTGGGCCTGCTCCTCCTTCTCAGTCTGCAACAGCAACAGCAGCACACGTTAGTCAAGCATATAACATGCCGAGCAAAGCATAAGAAGATGCATGTTGTCACTAAGTCGATGCAATTATGCGTCTAGAGAGGAAACAAACTGAACGAACTGGCCTAGACTTCTGCCAGCAAGCTTTGTAAATTGTGAAAAGCTTTCACTGCTTGATTTTCAGTGCACAGCACATTTATGCCTCTGACTTATTTCAAAAGGAGTCAGCAGCAAGAAAAGATGACCCCCCCCCCCCCACACAAACACGATCATCATTTCAGTCACCTGCTAAAGTCTAGCTCTGTTCATGTTGCATTCAATGTCACAAACAGGCAAAACAGTTATCAGAAAGCTGTACTGCATGCCGTTATAAACATTGAGCAGCATGATGCGATATTCTATTACAGTTTCACCACAAAGGAATAAAATTTTGTGAAGCCTGCCAGCCACACTAAGCCACCGTGAGAATGCTCATCTGTCAGGTCGGCTTTCCACAAAACAAAGCAGCGACTTATGACGACAAAGGGCCAACATCTAGCCAAACAGCGCCAGGAAGCAAAGTCACCAGGTGCTGCACTGTGACATGATGGGTACAATTTCGATACACAGTGCAGCTCCAGAGATGCAGGCAGCAGGAAATTGAAACAAGATGATCAGACGTGCATGGCCTTATGTCATGCTCCCCAAATGTGAAAATGGCGGACACTGTGGCTTGATGAAAGCTCTCCATAAGAACTACCACAACCTAAAATAATCACTGAGTTGAAGAAGACACCGAGCCGGCCCAAAATATCACGCAGCGCCAAGGCACAACTGATGCAGTGTCCCACTCGGGGCATCGTCACACTTGCCTCCTCAGGATCGCGGTAGAAGAACAGGTCGACCATAATCTCCCAGGGGATGTCGCGCAGGATGGAGCCACGCATGCGCAGCACCTCCCGTGTCAGCATCCACCACATCAGGCCAATGGAGTGCTGGCTCTTGTTGTTGCAGGGGATGGCGATGTCAACGTAGCGCAGGGTGGCGTCCGTGTTGCAGAAAGCGATCACGGGCAGGTTCACGTAGGAGGCCTCCGTCACGGGCTGGTGGTCTGCCCGTGGATCGCACACCACAAGCAGGCGCGGCTCACGGAACGCCGCCTGGATCTGCAAAACCACAATTGTGCGGAGAAGAGGGCTTGAAATGTGGTCATGCAGCGAATGTGCTGTTGTAACGACAGCACAGCCAGAACACCACTGGATTAATGCCTCTCATCTCTTCGCAGTTTTCAAACTGTTATCCCACGACTCCCGTGCCTCTGACAGCCACAAAAAGATGGAGCTGGTGATACTAATGCGGATATGGATAGCGGGAGCTGGCGGCGGAGGAAAAAGTTGATGATCCACGGCCTCGGGCGCCATCTGAGAGCACCTGTGCGCGTGCGTGGCCTGCACTGTCAAGCGCAACGTTACTCGCAGCCGGAGCTGATTGCAGAGGCCACGACGTGTGCACTTCGCGCGGGTCGTGGAAAGTTTGCGTGTGGACCTCACACTGATTTAAAAAAAATATTCCCTTCTGGAAAACAGGGTGTGCCCTTACATGCGTTCATAGGGCATGTCAAATTCACCTCCCAGAGAAAGTATTTCCATGAAAACGGTAGGTCAGTTTTTAACTCGTCACTCGAAATTTGCTTTTAAGGGTGAGGCCAGACTGACCCAAAATTTTAAATTAAAGGACAGCGGCCGAATTTAAGGAGTGTCAAGGGCCCTTAAAAACTGTTATGCCTCCCCCATTGCATTTTCAGCATAGCATGCTCTACTGTCTGCAGAGTTTCTTTATGCGTAACAGCAATTCAGAATTTTAATACCAAGATTATAAATGGTTAATACTCCAGAACTAAGGCCAAAGACTACCCAGTACCATACAGGCAAGTTGGCAGGTCTGCTCTGACAAGCCAACTCGAAGCCTCTTTAGAGCAGGCTTAAAACTAGCAACCAATTTGCGCCTCGGCACTTCAATGACTAGGTGCAGTAGCGCCTTTCGCCTTACCTGGTTCGTGAAGGTTCCGGGTGTGAAGCGGCCGGCAATGGGTGTGGCACCCGTGAAGCTGGCAAACTTGAGAACCGCCCGCTGGCCGTAAGGGCGCGACGAGATGGCGCACACCTCGGCGGGGTTCTCGATGGCCACGATGGCTCGCGCGGCAAGCAACAGCTTCTCCCATGTCTTCTTGAGGTTGATCAGGTGGATGCCTGCAACACGGTCATGTGACAGATGACCCCACTGTAGAATACATGCCTTGCTTTGACCTTGCTCAAACTCTCAAGGTGGAATCTGCCAATGGGACACCATTGTGGTGCTAGTTACATAACGTGCAGGCCACCTGTAAGCATGCACAAAGCCCCCTCCCAGTAAATGAGCAAATTAAAGTTAACAGCGTTTTTTCACAGTTCGCAAGTAACTTGTCACTGCCATCCGTTAGCGTGGAGAAGCAACAAGGTGCAGATGGAACTGTGAGCAACAGAAATGGTCAGTGTAGCAGACGACGCACATACTGCAGAGTCGAAGTTTGACAGTTTGGCCACATGAATCTGTGACAAGCACTCATTAAAGTGACATGAGGTCAAATCAAATCGAAATTGTGTTATACAGATGGATTACCACTTTATGACGACAGTGAGGCTACTCCATAATTAAACAGAACTCTTTTAAGCAATAAATGAAAAATGGGCGTTTGCACAAGTACACGTCGGTGACATCTAAGACGGGCTGTTTTTGTTGAATATAACAGAAAACGAAGTATTACGCGCCCGCATATTACGGGAACTTTTGCATCGCTACCACAATTTCTATACAAAAAGGCGACGAAAACGAACGACAGAGTTAGAATATTTCGGCTTCTGTTCCTTTTTGACGCTTTGCGGATATTTCGCCTCTATGTATGCCTCCCGATTCCTGGCCGATCCTCCAGTGTGTGCGCCACACACATCGGTGTGGCGGGAAAAAGTATTAGCTTTCGCACCTCATTCTTAAGCAAATGAAGGCGTGGTCTGCTGCCGCACAGACGTCGGGAGCGCCACCCGGTATCAAATTTTACTAACATATCTGGAGTTGCCATCAATGCCCCTAAAAGTGTGTTAGACGGTACCACAGCACTCATCACAGTAATGCGGTACCACCTTTTCGCCTCACCGGTCCGCGCGCGGAAACGCTGAACGATAGTTTCCGTCTGCACACGCAAGCTAAGCGACGCTTTGAACTTTGTTCAGTTCGATCGCGTCGTTTCGTAGAACCAGTGAAGGCATTCAGTACCATCAGGCCGACGCTTGAAGCAGTACTCCTTCATCTGGAAGTCCAAGTTGCTGGTGCCCAGATGGGTCTTAGCCGTCAGCATGCGCCTGACGTCATCCTCCTTGAGTGCCAAAACGCTGGTACCTCCCGACATCGTGATAGGAACCGTAGAAGCAACGGCGGTTACCTGCGGCGAGCATGCAAATGGGAGCTGTTAGGCTTAGACACCGTCTTTCACCACGTGGGCTCGGGCCGGAAAGTTTTTGCGGCTGAACTTTGCCCGTTTTGCAAACGGATCACTATCGTTACAATGCTATCGAGGCTAGTAGTAACAGATCTGAGCTTCAGTACGACGGATCAAGCCGCTTTTTATTTTACTGCAACACGAATTTGATCACGGCGTCAGCGACGTCGGCAAACTGGCGTGTCGGCCGGCACATGTGCCAACAAGCATGATAAAAGTTTTAGCGTGTAATACTTTGCACACGCATTAATAACTGATGCTGGAGGCATTATATAAGCTTACAAAGGTTATGTTGTGAGAAATCAGGGCCTAGAAAATGAAGAAAAGTTGGAAAACAGTCGGACCACATACTTAGCAGATGCCACTTGGGAAGCAGTCGCGCTGGAAAAGGACCCGCCGGAAGTTGGGCAGAGAGAAGGCTTCTTACTTGTTCCGGTTGTGTCCTAATACCTCTCTTCCATGCCTGCGGCATATTAGTATTAGGGTCTTCAACAAAGTTTACTTGTGAGCTACATTTTACAAAAATTAAAATTCACCTCACTAATTTAACCATTCAAACTTTTGTTTCACTTCTGTTATGTTTTAAAAAGCATGAGCATTATTCGGGCAAAATTTCGATGCACGTATTGGAGCTCATCACATGCTTCGAAAGAGGGAACGCATGCGAGGGAAAGGGAACACAACAGGTTGAGCGGGGAGGAAACCGGAAGCGGGGATCGACAGCGTGTGTCAATTTTGCTGGTTGCGAACTTCGGTGGGAATTTGTTTACATCGATCAAGGTCCGCAAGAGTACGCATATTTCACGTGATGAAGACTACATAATACAACCGACAGGTGAGTAGTCCGCTTTTAACGTCACGTTTCTTCTTTCTCAGCGAGTACGGATTAAGCGAGAACGTCCCCAAGCTCAGTATCGTGAGCGACGCTTGACACTAGATGAGAAACGGTACGCCTGTGGAGGCGTGACCGCTCTGTCGTGCTCAGATGCGGGTACGCGGGTTCCTGTCAGTCGAGGATCGTTGCTTTAACCTGGCTTCTGTAATGCTCACCTAATCGTCCTTTTTTTCGGTTCTGTTAGCCCTGTCAATTTGCCATGCCCTACACGTCACTGGGATCGAGCATCCCAATTACCAGCTCATTTTCGTGCCTCTAATCGCCGCACGCGATGTTGCGATCATGGGCAAAGTTTGAACATTGTTTCGATCGTTCACTGCTTCTAAGGTTTACTTCAGAGCTAAGTCGCACTCCGTGCATCGTGTTGAGATTGAGCACTGTCGTGTCGGTCCCCCCTTCGTAACCGTCGGTCAAAACAAAGACCCGTACAACCAGCCGCGCACCGTCGAGCCTAGGCCTAATTAAGGCGCTTAATTATCAGTAAGCGCGCCGTGACAGTGGCTTCACTGTGCCTAGGGCTTTTCGAAAAGCGCACCGAAGACTGGAGATGTAAAAAAACAATCATTATTTTTATAGTTTTTATTGTTTCATCCCCCTGGGTCCCACTTGCTAACTAGTGGCAACGCGATGCGCTTCGGTGAGGTTGACAATTTCCTAGGAGGTGTTTAGGAATTCTTGTCACAAGCGTGCACATGGACATAGAAGCTTGTTAAAATGTGCAGAAACTACGTTTTATTGATTTGAGCCGCGGGCCGGTATTTTTTCGTGCAGTTCTGCGTGCCGGTTGCATCGCACCTGGCGTTTCTTTGGATTTTAGGGCATACCTGCATGAAACAGCAGCTAAAGGCTCGCCAAAGTTTAGGAAACGACAAGTTGCGTAACATTTTTCAGTCGTACAACGTGTTCTGCGGCGAAGTAGCGTTGTACGACCATCGACGCGTCTACTTCCTCGTAGTACAGCTGATCCCGCCGCGGCCTGGTTCCATCGGTGCACCTGTTGACCCTGCGGATAATAAACGTTGCTGCATTGTTTCTTTTTTTTCATTTGTCAGCACCGTCTTGTTATTCCTTCTGAATGTGTTGTTCTTTTGTGCGGGCTCGGTGGTAGAGTTGGCTGGGTTGCCGAATTGGGTCGCTGCTGGGCTTGTATGATGAGCCAGGTTGTGTGACATTACGCGGCGAGCGCCGCCGCATTGTATGGCACTTATTTAGCGGGACTGGTTTGTGAATCCGGCGTAGCTTGCAGCCGCCGTCGCTTGATCGCGTCAGTGGCCCTGCCATTGTTCCTAAGCAGGGTAAATGGTGTTTAGCTGGGACCTGCACAACACTTGGAACGAAAGCTTTCCAAGGTTTGCCTAAGTTTGCTTGAAGCTAGCCTACTATACTGAACGTGTAATGTTGGTAGAACTGCAGTACTTACGATTGGGCAAATGCTGTAAGGAGTTAGAGATGAGCCAGAGCAGTAATTAAGTGCTAACAGATAACTTGCGTGCAACGTGTGGTGGCAACATTTTTATTGTGAGCCCATTGTAACTTCAGTACTTTTGACTTACTGCAACGCTGCAGGTATGTAGGTGTTACTCAACCGGTTGAAGAAAGGCAAGTTCCGCTGTAATCAGCTACAACCTCAACCTCGGCACGTTACCTCAATTCAGTAATCCTCAATGGTTGATTTTTATTATTTTGTTAAAAGGACACTCAGGATAAATCAAAATTAGCTTTTGCCAATAGGTTGCTGCATTCTAATGACAAAGACGTTAGTTTAACTTAAGGTGAAGCTTTTTAATGCCAGAAAATGAAATACAGGTGTTGCCATCACCATTCATTATGCAAGTAAACTGCGGCTGTCTTGACATAGTTTCTTGTCACAGGTCCCAGAGGCTGGATTACACCATCGTTCACATCATAACGGTGGTCATGGAGTCGTTTTCAGTGTAGACGTCACAAGTTTAAATCACTTTGGGGTGTGGATTTTTAATTGAAATTTTCTTGGCAGTATATGCGCCTTCTGCTATGGTACAGACAGCGTACCCAGAAAGAGCTGTAGAATCAACTTTTACTTAGAACAGATGCCAAACTGTTGTTTGTGTGTTTTCTTCTTTCACATGATACGTTAGTATACATGGATCACCCTGGCATATTCTCCTACGGCCGCAAAATAATTTATAGTTGAATTTCTTGATGTTTCGTTTTCAACAACCGGACGATGGCTGTGATGTGTAAGGTGCGTTTAGGTCATGTGAGGCATAAAAAAAAAACTTCTGTGTAGTCACTGACACACAGTTTTAACTCGCTGCATTAAGCCAGCCTGCTTCAAGAGCTGGAATTACAACAAATGATGTATCAACAGTTATAGTGCAGTGTGTTTCGTGCCTCGCATGACCTAAACACACCTTGCACATCGCCGCCATCATTCATTTTGAAGCCGGAGCAGTATGTGAGAAGAAAATCAAATTTAGTGGTCGTAGGCGAATGCCATGGGATCATTCATGCATCATTACAGAAAAGAAAAAATGCAACTAAAATCAGGTGTCAATAGTCCTATAAGACACAGGAAAGTGAAATGCTTATACGAAAGGTGTAGACAGGTGGTGGTTGTGGACTCTCGGGTAGAACACTGTGTCCCAGTTGAAGGTAGTCCCATTTTCCTTGTCTCATTTCGGCGAAAGTAGAAACGGCACTATCATGTTTCAGAGCTAAGTTTTGTAGACCAAGAGAATGGAAATATTGCAGTACTGTAAAAGTAAACAGAGATGGTGGAGCAAGCAGGATGCCTTTATTTGGAAAAAACAGCGCACCTTTAGACACGGACAGAGGCAGATATAACGACACAGCGCTGACTTCAACTAGTTCTTTATTGCAGAGTATATATATTGTGTCACTCTGCAATAAAGAACTAGTTGAAGTCAGCGCTGTGTCGTTATATCTGCCTCTGTCCGTGTATAAAGGTGTGCTGTTTTTTCAAAATATGAGCTACCAACTAGCCCGTTTGACCACCCTTGCAGGATGCCCTTGTCTGCTTGCACATGATGGCTACCTTGATTGAATGCTTGCCTGCACAAGCATGAGAGAGAGAGAGAGAGAGAGGGGGGGGGGGGGGGGCAGAAAAGGTAAAGCTTGCATGTATGTCAACGAGCCCTGCAAGCTGGAGGAGTGGGTGAACATTTTGAATAATGTTTTTGGGTGCCGAGGAAAGCCACTTGCAGTGCATATTTTGTGTGCTGTTACTCCGACACGACACGCAGGTAGGACGTAACAATGTCTGGCGTGTACATTTATGTCCCATTCCTGGAAAGGATGTGAGGAAGGCAGGAGGATTTTAAGGAGAACATTTTGAATATTGAGGTGCCGAGGAAAGCCACTTTTAGTGTACATTTTCATTGTCTCCCATTCCTCAGACATTCAGACATGCAGGTAGGACATAGCTATGTTTGACGTGCGCCTTGGGAGTGGGATGCATTCCTGTACAGGGACAAATTTATGTCCCATTCTCAGGAAGGGTGAAGAAGGTAGGTTTGTAGAAAAGGAGGTTGTGTGTGGTCTTGTCAACAGTGTGTTTTTTGATCGTAGTGCTGGCCCCGCTGCCTTCTCCACTTTTATAATTCACTGATGGCCTGTTACTTCTGTCTGATACATGGATTGATAGGTGAAGCTTCGAAGGGAAGTCAAGGACTCTATGCAGTACAACTGTAACTGTTCTCTTGCTTTCCCGCATGTTCAGGATGCCTCTTGTGATAAACGGGGCTGTGGTAGACCAACTTCCTCCCGACACGCGAACACTGTTCGAGACCTATCCCCATTTTAAGGTGAGTGCCTGCAGGATGCTCCTCAAGTGACTTCTTGTGTGGGAAAGTAACCTAATCAAAGCAACAAGATGCATCCCAGTAGGTTTGTTATGTAGTTGACTTCTAGCCGGAGAGAAGTTTTGTAGCACTACTGCTTACTTGTAATGGTCCTGCTGCTAGTTTCTTTGCGGTTTGTGGTTAAAAGCCCAAGATATTAGCGGTTAACAAACTTGTGGCGCTTTCTGATGCCTTCTGTTGTAGCTTATTTGTTTATCATAGGCCTTGCCATCACTGCCTTGCCGCTTGTTTTTGAGCCGCTGCCTACTCCTCAAGAAGTGCCTCCTTTGCTGTTAATGCCACCCTTTGAACTTGAAGTTCCTGTTATGCTTTTCATTGGACACAGGCAAGAAGGAGGTCCTTTGGGGTTAGCCACCATTTATGCTCGTGATGTACGCTTGCGAGTAGAAGCTTTTTACGCAAACCAGCATTGGGTGGACTGGTGCTTGGGACCTACGATAAGACATTTGAAGTGTGATTGTGCGCATTTAACCTGCCCTGAGTCTGTACAGCAGATGCTGAACTGTCAGGCTGCCTGCAGAGGCAGATCATCCAGCTCTAGTTTGGTCAGCAGCTTTTGCTTGCAGGCATACTCTACACTGCACCCCTCGGCTGTGGTCATCGTGATTTGTGATGGCAACGCGAATGTGGGAACACCTAGCTGAATCATTCGTCATTTTTGCCGAAACAGTTCTGATGGTTCATGTTTGTGTGAAAACGTAAATGCTGTTTAAGAAAGTCTTGTTTTTGTAACGGGCCTTTCTAGTACATTTTAGTTTGGAAGTAAAAAGCGAAATTGCATGGAATGGTATGTGGAGTGTAATGTCCCAAAACTGCACACGGGCTACCAGAGACTCCATTGTGGAGGAATCTCTCGCACTTGAGCGAAATTAAATTTACCAGGCATGTGCATCCAAGGCAAAATGCTTATGAGCAATGCGAACAAGAAATTAAACAGAAGGCCTAGACAGCGAATGCAGTAAAAGCTCGTTGATACTTCTTTTGAAGATGTGAAAATGTTTTATACTGGAAAACGAATCATCCAAACTGCCCAGTTTTCAAAAGTATAACGGTTTAATGAGGTAAAAAGGCATTTATTGATAATATCACTTCATAAAAATGTCGATTAGCATTTCTTGGCACAAGGTCTGAACAGCTCCCTTTCTAGTGCTCACAGAGTTCATTGCAGATTTTTGTTTCCTCAAGTATGGCAGGAAGTTCGCAGCACACCCAATTCCTCTACGGTGGTGGCGAAAATAGCCGAAATCCCTTTGCCATTTTCGGATGCTTTGCCCCCCTTGCACCTAAGAACTGCGGGCTTTGCTTTTCAAACGCTGTGTTCCCTAGGTTTGGCCCACTCGTATATAAGTGCATTGTTGTAGTTCCAAGATGCTTCGCCCCCTTGTGCTTAGCACTCATATATAGTAAGTGCATTGTTGTAGTTCTGAGATGCTTCACCCCCTTGTGCTTAGCACTCGTATATAGTAAGTGCATTGTTGTAGTTCTGAGATACTTCACCCCCTTGTGCTTAGCACTCGTATATAGTAAGTGCATTATTGTAGTTCTGAGATGCTTCACCCCCTTGTGCTTAGCAATCGTATATAGTAAGTGCATTGTTGTAGTTCCGAGATGCTTCGCCCCCTTGTGCTTAGCATTCGTATATAGTAAGTGCATTGTTGTAGTTCTGAGATGCTTCGCCTCGTTGCGCTTAGGCACTGCGGATAAGCCGCTGCATTTCTGTTCATGTCGAGTCGCTGCTTGAGCGACCTTCTGGTGTGTTAGTGCACTGTTGTCGATTTTGGGCGCTTCGCTTTCGTTGCACCTAGGCACTGCAGAGGAGTCACTGCGGTGGGTGGCTGCCACTGCATTCCAGCTCATGTCGCGTGCCCTCATGTTCTTCCCACTTGTGTGTTTGCACATGTGTGGTTGGTCGTTAACCGCATTAGTATACGCCCAGAATTTGTCGAAATGTTACACATAGTAGCCGGGAAATTGTGTTATCTGGGAACATATTAACCGGGAGAAAAATAGCGTAACTCTACGGGACATTTTTAATGCTCGCGATTTTGAGCAGATGAACCGTAATTTTGTATGGACGGGGAGTATATATCGATGAGGTTTTACTGCTCTTTCTGATTGTAGCAGTGAGTAAAATTTGGAGGTCGGTTTTATTACTTACCAGTAGCATTTATGACAGCCTCATTGGATCCTTTTTTGCTTTTTTTTGTTTCCCTTCCTGCAGGAGATAGCAGCAGCCCTCATTTCCCAGGTCCCCAAGGTTATTGGGCCCCTCGGACTGTTGTACGTTCACCAGCGCGAGTTTGCCGTGACTGTGGCACAGGACAGTGAGTCTCGTTTTGTTTTCTCACAGGTTCCAAACTGAGCTGCTTAGAACTTAAAAGGGACGGCGATGAAAACTCCATCCAACTTTTGTTCTTGATAAAAATCGATTGTTCGGCTCTACATGACCTCGTGTCCTCCAGTTGGAAGTGGTGGGTGGTGTGCTCAGTGGTACCTGTATCTCATGTTTTGCCCTTCTATTATAAAAGCTCCATTTTCAGCGAAAGTGGCCCCCTTTGTCATTAGAGGGCAGTGGTGTCTGTCCAGGTCTGCTTCAGTTTCATCTCGATGCTTATGTAATGCCTAATTTTCAAAATATGGTGGAAATGGGGCATGCAGACCTTCATTTTATTGTCCTTGAGTAGATACAATTTGTTGTTGACTTAGGCGGAGTGAGTTTTGGTTTTTTGTTTGCTTTTTGTATATTGCAAATTTGGATAACCTCATTTACTTCAATCTTAACTTGTGTGCTAAGGGCTCGGAACTGTCTTCATTACTGGGTGGTAATATTTGGGCAGAAAGGAATGAGTGCAGCTGCTTGCTACACAGGGGGGGTCACATTTCAGTGCGAAAGGGTGCAAATTTCTTTTTGTGTTACGGCTTTGAGAAGTCAGTGTCGCCAGTTGACCTCCGAGGGATCAAAAAGTGGCCAGGATTTCATATGGCAGGGCATGGCTCTAAGCATTATTACCAGCACTGGAAGAATGTCCTCATTGGTTGAGGTAAAACAAGTTGTGAATCATGGAGAAAACGGCTGGCTGATTTCATGGACATTTTTATTTTGAAGTTTTTAAGATAATAAACATATCACTTGCAGCTAGGCAGAGCCAGCCAACATCACTCTGGGTGGCATTCACATGTGTGTTCATTTCACTAGTCTGTTTTGTTTTTGTTCACAGCTCTTGTATACATATTCACTCTGTTGTACACCTCAAGTTGTTTGCTACTGTTTACTTTTCTGTGATCTCAGTCATGTTCTTTGCATTGGGCTTCTTGCATTGCAGAAAATGTCAGCGTCCTCGGAACTGATGAAGCCACTACTTGCATCATGGCCATCGTCCGACATACAGGTACGATGACGGATGCCGTAAAGAAATTTGAGTTTCCTTCTGATGTCTTAGCTCACAGGGTTGGAACTGCTGGATGCAGTTCCTGCAGGTGCTTGGAAATGTTTTATGAGAAGCATTGGTTGGACATTCTCAGGTTTGTCTTCTCTCTCAGTAGTCCAAACATGTGAATAAAAACTGTTGCAGCTGTTGTTCCTAGTGCCTTTTGGTTGAATTATATCTAATGTGTTGGATTTTTTTAGCAACACATGCCTTGTATCGAGGACCTTGATGACCGCTTAAAGGTGCACTAAATAGGAATCTGAACTCGTATTTTTACCGCGGGAACTCTATCTACACGTTCCGGGCATTCTTATAAACTTCAAATATTGTTGTGTGCGGCTGATTGCCCTAATTAAATCGGATTAAACATCCCGGCTCCCGCTCTTATATCTCAGCTCAACGCATCAGGTAGGCGGAGTCAACCAATGCGTGGAGTGCCTTTCAGCCAGTCCAATGGCGACTTCGCTTTCGCTTTTATTTTGTTTCTTAGCTTTCTTTGAATAAACAATTTCAGTCACAGACAATATAGTCTCAAATTAGGCCCACGGAAATAAAAATACACGTAGACTCTGATTTACGTATCACTCCGCCGATAGCAGAGCGGCATGCCGCCGCGAAAGTGGCTGACGCGTTTGTTGACTCCTCCTACCTACCGCATTGAGTTAAAAAAAAAGGCGGGAGCCACGACGTTTAATCCGATTTAATTAGAGCAGTCGGCTGCACAGTGCAATAATTCGAAGTTTCTAAGAATGCCTGGAGCTTGTAGATAGAGTTCCCACGGTAAAAAAACAAGTTCAGATTCCTCTTTAGTGCACCTTTAAAGGATGGGATCTCAACCTCTTGGCAGTAATGCATGATTGTCTGTAGGGAGCAAACTGTGGCAGAAAAAACGGAGTCTGCTTTTTATTTTGATATATTTGTTCTCTTTGTGCAGTTTATCGTTGTAAAAGCTGCTCGAAGACCAAATTTGAACCTAAGCTAGCCCAAAATGAGGGTATTGGCATGACAGAAGACATTGCATTCCAGGTTCCGGGGCCGTGTCTCTAGCACACTTTGATGGTTCTGGCCTGGAGCAAGGCGTGGCCTCCATAGTGCGCCGGGTGCAGGAGCTGTCACTGCCCATTCCAGAGGGAAGGTTCGTGCCACGCTTTCTCTCCAGTGTTACAGCAACACTTTGTGCCTTGTCTTTGGCCTTTTAATTGCTAGAAATGCACCCGCAGTTTTGAAGTGTGGAAGGGTTTCCTCGGCAGTAATGCCTGACATGTGGGTGTGCATCATGAGCGTTAAGGTACTGGGTATTCTTACACCAGTTCGTGTTTAGTGGTTGATTTAACGTTCGATCGGTTAAATGTCTTAGTTGCTTTACTGCAGTAGGTACTGCCAGTATGCAACTTGATACACGTGCCCCTCTTTCTGTAAATCGATGTTTTGAGCTTACTAAACTCTTTAGCTTGTGTGATACACTGGTTCCTTCTCTACTTGGTGTGCTGCTATGCTACGCACCTGCCAGCGTGACCAAAGCGGACAATGTGTAAATGAAAGACTGAGAGAGCATGCCAACAGTGTAGTAAAAATGCGTGAAACTCTTGTGATTCACTGTCATGACTGTGTTTTTGTGGGCAGTAGCCACTGTGCTTCTGATTTTGAGGGATGTATAGTTTTGAGATGTATAGTTATTGGCAGCCACCACACGCAGAGAGATTCTAGAGGCATTGCATATAGGACGGGCAGTGACTGAATAAGCACGTCATCAGATGCTCTTTGCTCTCGTAGCTCTTTGCCTAGCCGCGTGACAACCTGACTTTGACTTTGTGTTGTAAGCCAACTTTCTTGGTTTTTCTGCTTTTCTTTCTCCCTTTTATACTCCTACATATTTCGACCAGTCTTTCGAATAACAGTTGGAAGTTAGCGCTTGTCTGCGTCTTTTCTCGTCTTTGTCGTTTTCTGCGTGCTTTATGCCAAGTATGAATTAGTGTTTCCAATTAGCTCAACATATTCTTACTGCAACAGTGAATTGATTTCAGTGGTCTTACCAGGTATGCTTGCAATGTCTGTGACAGCTGTGACGTCGGTAGTTGTGCCGCTCTGTTGCTATACTTAGATGTGCAACAAGCATCAGTCGGTTGTTGAGTCTACCTGTCTTATGGGGTTTCACTTGTGCTGTTCGCTGCCATTCTTGGCATGCCCGTCATGGCACACTGTGACATTTTGTGCTGACGGAAAAATTCGAAACGGCATGCAGTTTCCTACTTGGCAAAGAAAACATTTTTCGCGGTTGTTGCATTTCCATGCCTCACTAAAGACCACAACTGCTTTTAGCCTCTTAACCAGTTGTGTTGTGTGGCAGAACTTGGTTGTATGTGGAAAGAAAAATCAAAACTTTTGGAAGGTACTGGCTAACTGCCGTATTTACACAATTATAAGTCGACCTATTTTCTTAAATTTGAAAATCTGAAGTGGGGGGGGGTCGACTTACAATCGAAACGAATACATCGCACTATAAGTAAAGGCGAGACAAATGAGATATCAGGCATGCTACAGCGTGGTTGCATTTTTGCTGCGCGGCATCACTCTTGGTGCTGGTTTGGAGCTGCTATGTCAACGCGCAAAACTGGCATCCTCTTCCCGCACGCGCGGGCGGCGGCCGATGGCGGCTATCGATAAACAGCAGACTGGCGCCCCACACTCCGCACACGTGGCTGCCGACTGCGGTTGCTGATAAGCGGCGGTGGCCCGATAACGCAGTCGCGTTCTAAAAGAAGCTCAAGAGTCCAAAAAGTTTTCTTTTTACTTTCAAATGCGCGCTTGGTACTCAAGGGAGTGTTGATAGTTGATGGAAGGGCCACTGATCCAATCGAGGCGGCACTCCCACTCGGAACGGCATCGGTGCCGGGGAGTGTCAGTAGCCGACGGAAAAGCTGACTCCATTCACGCGTAGTTTCGCTTTGGCTCTGACGCATTTGACTACTGCAGCCGCGTTTCACAAGTTTTTAATGTACTTCGTCAGTCATCATTTGTGCTCCAGGTCCGGCAAGCGACCGGCGCTCGTTCACGGCTACATTCAAGATCGCTGCCATTTTTATGCCGAAGAAACGAACAGCCGTGCGCCGGGCTGCAAGTTCGCCGTTCGCAACGGGTGATACAAGTGTGGCAGCTGCAGCGAGTAAAATTTTCAGCTGTTCCACGCGATGTCGTGATGTGGCTGTTTGCGAAGTGCGGGATTTCGCTGGACGACGACGTTAGAACGACGTGCTGTGGGACCGCAGCAGTGATCACGACAGCAGCGCTAGTGAGGATGATGGCGCAAGTGTGGACGAGTAGGCCAGTGACTAATATATTTTCGTTTTGGAACGGGCACGCCCGCGCGCGGCATCCGATAGCGGCTGCGATAAACGACGGCAGCTGGATAATGCTATCGTGTTCAACTATTCAAGGCCAAGCTTAAACAACCCGGAAGTTTTTTTTTATTTTTCGGAAATGTGATTTCAAGGGGGTCGACTTACAATCGTGTAGATGCGGTAATTGTCAGCAAGTGTTGTCATTGCAAACATGAGGATCTGGCTTTTATCTGCACGTCTGTCGCCGTCTGTATGTTATAATTAGAGGAGAGCTCTGCTTATTTTGATGACTTGAGCACATGAGCAATTTGTTCGAATTCGCACTGCTTCACTACCTGGGGGTGTTGTGCTTGAGCAACGGGTTGTGCCATTGTCTTACGATTCTGGCGTCCATGTTTTTTTGCCTTGCTTCTCTCTCTTCTTTCGATCCCTTTTAGCTTTTTCTTTTCTGTGCTCCGGTACAGGGTTGCCAGCCACAATGCCAGAGTGGTTTACCAGTCTGCTTTTTCTTTTTTTTATCTGTTCTTCACGTTCGTGGCGTTGCGATGAGGGCTGGGCATTTGAAAAAGACACTATCTTAGTGAGTGAAGGTAACTAATTGCATTAGTTTATGGTTTATGAGGGTTCTACGTCCCAATGCAACTCGGGCTACGAGGGACACCATAGTGAAGGGCTTCGGAAATTTCGACCACCCGGGTGCACCGACATCGCACAGTACACAGGCCTCCAGCATTTCGCCTCCATCGAAATGTGACCACCATGGTCGGGATCAGACCCGTGTATTTCGGGTCAGCAGTCGAGCACCATAAACACTGAGCCACCGCAGTGGCTAATCACATAAGTGTTTGAGGAGCTCTGCAATGTCATTAAAAATTCTGTGGCTTGTTTTTGCTTTGGTAAAGCGCTTCTGCTTTTTTTGGATTAATGGATCATCCTCCGTTTGAAAATGCATGGCACACAAAACATGCTGTGTGTTGCTTTAAAGCCAGGAAGCAGCTGTTTGTGTACAAGTGCTTGGTAGCGTTGTAGCACCCTGCATGCAAGTCTTCTCTGCCTTGTGCCAGGGTCTGTTTGCAAGGCCTCAGCTCAGGCTTGGTCGCATTGCCTGTGTGCAGGTTTGAGGTGTACCTCGTGGGAGGCTTCCTGGACCGCAGAGCCTACTCGGAGAGTTTGGCCAACCAGTTGCTGTGTGAGTTTGTTGACTCTGCACGTAGACTTGCATGTCGCCAACGTTGCATTAAATGCAGCAGTGCATGTACGAGCAGTCTTCTTGGAAAATTTATGCCCCTGGTTAGTAGCCTAAGCTGGGGTTATGTGGTGCTGCCGTTATTGTAGAACGTGCACACGTGAATGAGTAGGGAGGAGCTTGGAAGCACGGCTTTTGAAGGTGTGAGTTTTGAATGCTGGAAGCGATAATGATAGTTCTGTTTGAATTAGTAATGGCTGTTTATTAGTATGCGTAATCGCTACAGATTGAATAAACAGGTGAATGGTTGTTCGACATGCTTAATGGCTGGTGATGGCAAATAGTGCATGTCTGGTGTTAAGTGGTGGTCTACCTGCAGTTACGGTATACTGTTGCAAAGAGGCAGCATTAGGAGGGTGGGGGTAGGGGTAGGGTGTCGTGCGGGGCAGCATTGAAATTTTCAGCAAACACTGAAAAAAGCGCAGTGGAACTTGTGCATAATCATGTATTTAACAAATGACATTGTGTTTTCAAAAGGGCAGGTTCTTTTTAAATTGTTGTTTCAAGTCCTGCATGGTACATTCTGTGCTGGTGGGACTGTTGCTGCAGTCACCTGTTGTCATTCTGCTTACAGGCACCATTTTTCTTTTCTTGCAGATGCCCTGCACAAGCAGCCTGTGAACCTTCACCTTGTCACAGCTTGTGTGTGTGGTGAGTCTCACACTGGTTGCCTCATTGCTTAAAGATGGTGGCATTGTTTTGGTGGCCTATCTGCGCTTTATCCGTTGATTCTCTGCTCTTGAGTGTCAGTACTGGAGCAGGAATTAGCAGACGCAGCTATTTGCGCAATAAAGTCTTGTTCATACATTGAAAAAGAAAAAAAAACTGATGCCGAACATTGTTTTCTGCAAAAAAAAAGTACAAAAACTGTCCAGAGACTGTTTATATTTTAGGTAGTTTGTGTGGGTCTGTTATTACATCTGATCTGTAATGGTGCTGAAATTCTGCTTTTAAAACTGAGCTGTGAGCTTTGGTTTTTTTTTTTTGATGACCATTTTCTTCTCGCAAATCTCTTCATTCAGCTCTTGTGTCAAACCCTTTACTTTACAGAGCTGAACAATGTCCTCCGTGGGAACCTTAATTGGCCAACTATCTATGGCATTGGTGAGTATTTCCTGTGTAGCCTTACCTGGCAAGGATGAGTGACGTTGTGCTTTATATATATATGCACCTTTCGTGCTCGTGGGCAAAGCATAGCTGTGGGTGCGACAGATGAGACATTGTATTTTTGAGTTTGTCTTTTGTAGCTTATATTGTTTCTGTGTTAGTGGTCACCTTGGACTTCTGGTTCTGATCCCAGAGGCACACATTTGTCATTGTTAAGTAAATGTGAAGAAACAAACACACAGTATTTTGCCCTTTGTGGGAATTGCCTCTTTGGGAACCTTGTGGAAATTGTGTTCCTTGTTTGACAGAGGGAACGAAAAAAACGAATGAACAATAAATTGTTTCTCAGGTGTGAACATCAAGAGTGGAGAAATTTTCCCAGCCACATTCCCTGACAAAGGCCCTGAGCTTCCCCTTCGCTCAGCCCGACATTTCACTGGCTGCCATGAGGCAAGTAAATTGAAAGTTTTCCAACTCTTTCCGGAGCTGGTTGCGAAACTAGTGCCTTGGGGTTGATGGCCCTTGTTTTGAGTGACCTCCTTGACATGAAACTTGACGTGGCATTTAACTGCACTGTTGAGCTACTCGGGTATTGGCACATTGTTCTAAGTTTCCGTATAAACGCGTGTAAGGGCCGCACTTTTTTTCCCAGATTCGGGGGGAAAATTTCGGGGGTGCGGCCCATACACGCGATTTTCGAAAAAAAATTTTTTTTTTCAAGTGAAAGCAAACCAATCTGGAATGCGCGGCATTTATTTACCGTTCAGGCATCACTCACGGAGTCTTCAGACTCTGAGCTGGTGCTGTGTTCAGGTAAATGTTCAGCCCACAGAAAGTCGTCTTCGGTCCCGTCTAAACTGTTTGAAATTCCGGTCACTTTGAAACTCCGGGTTACAATGTCGGTCGACATGGAATTCCACGCGGACAAAATCCATCCAAGCACAGTCGCGAGCGGTGCCCTCTTAAGCCGCCCTGTCGGCGTCTCGTCGTGATTGCCATTGGCCATCCATTCCGAATACTGCCTTCGAAATTCAACCTTAAAAGGCCGATTGACGCTTACATCCAGGGGTTGCAGCATGCCGGTGAGGCCGCCCGGTATCACGGCCATGTCTGTGCGGATACCGCGCAGGCGTTCCTTAACCCTACCCGTCAAGTGACCGCGGAAGCTGTCCAAGACGAGGAGCGATCGTCGGGCCAGCATGGCGCCTGGGTGCTTCTCCCAAACGCTTTTTACCCAGTCGAGCACAAGCTCATCGTCCATCCAGCCCTTTTCTTGGGTGCGAACTACAATTCCCTTGGGGAAAACGCCTTTAGGAATCGTTTTTCTTTTTTCTTTTCAGGATGACATAGGGGGGCAGCTTCCGCCCATCCGCGGTGACGCACAGCATAACGGTACACCGTTGGCGCTCTGCGCCGGTTGTCCGCACGAAAACACTCTTCTTTCCGTTCAGTTCAACTGTGCAGCTCTCGGGACAGTCGAACCACACGGGGGTCTGGTTGGCGTTCGCTATCTGCGAAAATATATAGTTGTGCTCACGACGCAGACCGATGACATACTTCTGAAAGCTGAGCACCTTGTCGGTGTAGTCGAGGGGCAGCCGCTGGCACAGCGTGGTCCTTCGCCGAAATGATAGGCCCTTCCTCTTCAGAGATCTTCGTACCCAGCCGGCACTAGCCTTGAAGTTCTCGTGCGGTATGCTTTTAGCACGCGCTAAGGCTTGTGCCCTCATGCGCAGCATGTCCGTTGTCAACGCGTAGCCGTTGTTCCGCACTTCCATTGAATAGCATAGCAGCTCTTCTAGCTCAGGAAATTTGCATGGCTTGCCTTGGAAAGCGCGCTTTTTGGAGCCGGTATTCTTCAACACATCCCTTTGTCCGCACCACCGTCGGACACACTTCTCGTCCACGTCAAATTTTCTGCCCGCGGCACGCTTGCAGTGTTCGAGAGCGAACTCCACTACTTTCAGTTTAAAGCCCGCCGTGTAGCTGTTGAGGTGCTTGCCCATCGTGCAACAGTGACAGTGCTCGGAGGCAGTTCATGAAAAAGTGAAGAACGACAGCGCACGAGAGCAACAACTATGCCGAGCGACCACGCTAACACAACCACCAAAAAACGCATGCTTTGACAGCCAGAACAGAACAAAGTTAGACCTGGCGATACCGATGCCGATACGGATAGCGGAAGTACAGTAGCAGAAGCTCGCGGCAGAAGAAAAGGTGATGATGACCCGCGGCCTCGGGCGCCATCCATGGGCGGCACCTCGAAGCTTCTGTGCGCATGTATTTCGAAGGCTATTCTTGCGTGTTTCCTGGAAAGTTTGGGTGCGGCCCTTACATGGATTTTTTTTTTTTCAAATATTTCCTTTGGGAATACGGGGTGCGGCCCTTACACGCGTTTATATGGTATAATAGACCACTGCTTACCTCGGAGAAAGAAATGTGCCATCAAGAGCAGTTAATATGAATAGTCAACAGAACTGATCTCTCTTCTGGCAGCAGCATTTGTTCACATTGTAGTTGTTTATTTCTGACCTGCTGTTTAAGGTTTAGCCACTTGTCTAGAGAGGGTAAGTCTGTAGGGCTTAAGTAAGTGGATGTTGCTAGAACAGGCTTGCTGCTCTTAGCAGTTGCTACAGTGTGGCATGCAGTAGATAAATTTGCACAGTTGGGTAGTAAAGTGGAAAAGACTGCAAAGCGCACACCTACCCTGCTAGCTAGTTTGTAGCAGTTTTGTTAGAATTGAAACAGAGCTTTGTTGGTTGCCAATCAACTTGTTCAAAAATGTGTAAATTTTTCAAAGTAGAGGTAAAGCTTCTGTGCCTTTGAGATTTAGGCTGGCCATCATTGTTCAGTGTGGTGTGAAGACTGGCACTATCGGGGACATTAGTGCCCTGGATGTGCGAGCACCCGAACAAAAATGTATCGCTTGTAGGGTTATATTTCTTGCTAGCAGGGATGGTAGTCCGTTCCCGGAATGTCGTTTCAATCGTCTGGCTTGATTCGTGAAGCAATGCTCCAGCAGCCTGCAGAAGGGAGCTGGTGGTAAAAGCCAAAAAAAAAGAAATACAGGCTGTTGACGCCTTATCAGAGTGGCAGCACATGCCAGGAAGTGGACTAGCTTGTCGGTTCATTGTGTGGGCTGCTTGTCGCACCAAGCCCAAGGGAGGCAGGGCAGGCACTGGGTGACATTGACGCAACAATGCGTTTGAGTAAGTGGCTGCAGTTTCTGCGCACTACTATCTCCGGTAGTACAATGTTTGGAGCTTCCTTGTGAATGTGGCTTAAAGATGTGTTGGGCTATAAGTATTGTAAATGGAATACAACGGCGCAAGAAAACAGGGAAAGGAACACGCAAAGCACAGGTCTTGTGCTTTGCGTGTTCCTGTCCCTGCTTTTCTTGCGCCGTTGTATTTCATTTACGATGTCTATTCACAAACTAGCTCAGACTGAAGCCCTATTATAACTATGTTGTGATCATTAGGTGCGTTTGTTGCTAACTCGAATGGATGGCATTACAGATGTGTGACATCTACGACTGCTCGCTAGGAATGATGCGCATTGGTCCCTTCAACTATGAGCCAATGAGAGGAGTTGACCTGTGGCTGTCGCAGAATGACGACTTCATCCTACAGGTATGACTTGCATTTCCAGCTGTTCCGTCCCTTGCACAGTGGCAGGTGGCTCAAGAAAGTCCTCTTTTCTTGAGTTTTTGTACCACGGCCTCATTGGCTGGCAATGTTGACGGTTTTTAGGCACAAACCTCGAACCAGAGCAATGACTTTGTGCAACTACTTTTGCCACAGCACCTCTCCACGTCTCCAGAGGTGGAGTCGCCTATGTTTGTCATGCAAGTGCGAGCTGCCCTCAAGTACATCCAGCAGCACCCATTCCCAGGCGTCACGGTGTTTCCCGACAATCGGCCGCACTACTTCCGCAAGGACGAAGGTGGCGCCTGGATCCCATTCTGCTACTGAGGGCCTTGAAAACATTGGTTAAAAAGAAAAGAAAGCAGCTCCTTCCACCTGACTTGTTTGCATTTTGAACGAACATTGTCTTGTCGGTGACAAGACTGCAAGAGAGCCTAGGGATGCTGAAGAGCACGGAATTGATGGCTGAACTCCCAACGTTGTTAAAGGGACACTGAGGACAATTCCTCTCACTTTTTCTCTACAAAAATATAGTTCTTTCTTTGTGGATATGATAATGTTTATTTAGTAGCAAAAGGTACATTTATTGCTGGGAAAATTGAATTTCGAGAAAAACACGGGCACCTTGGCGTTTTTCCTCCATAAAAACGAACCCGACCGCGGCGGCTGCGTTTTTATGGAGGAAAAACGCTAAGGCGCCGTGTGCTGTGCGATGTCAGTGCAGGTTAAAGATCCCCAGGTGGTCGAGGAGTCCTCCACTACGGCACCTCTTTCTTCCTTTCTTCTTTCACTCCCTCCTTTATCCCTTCCCTTACGGCACGGTTCAGGTGTCCGCCGATATATGAGACAGATACTGTGCCTTTTCCTTTCCCCCAAAACCAATTATAAGAAAAACGACTCTGCACTCCCCCGTGATTAGCGCTTCACAGTTCTGTGTTGTCCCGGTTTGCTGGCAGAAATGGCTGGTCACATTTGTATCTAATTTTTTTTTACTTTTTTATAGCTTTTACAGGATTTGTTTTCAGTGAAAGTAGCCTCTTCGTCATTACAACTTGGTAATCAGTTTATGCAGGCTGACTTCAGTCTGTCCTTATGGCCCTTTTAAGGTATTGGCACGGTACTCGGCACTTTTGCAGTTGCACTGATTAGAATTTAATATATGACTGTCAACTTTGCTCCCGAGTGCTGTGTGTTTCTTCTTTCTTTTTCCATATCTGCGTGCCTTTTTTGCTTGATCTGATTCTGTCTTGTCAAGTCTTGGTAGCTAGTGACATCATCGCTAGAGTGTTGCTGTGACCCGTTTGTTGGATTTTGGCAAGAGCTGTCTGCGTTGCCTTGGACTAGAGCTTCTGAGCTGGCGAGATATCAAAGCTTATCTATAGCTTGGGAATGTGTGATCGCACGAGATGAAACTATCCGTGCACAGTATTCAGAGTTGAAATACTCTAATGCAGGGGTTCTCATACTGGGTTCTGCAAAACCCTAGGGTTCCTTGCTTGGATTGCTTGCTTTTGGGCTTTCCAAGCACCTAAATCCATGCATGTCGCTGCTCTTGCCTTTTCTTTGTCCTCTATTTTTTTTTGGGAGTGATCATACTGGAATTGCTCAGAGCAGACTCTCTCACTATATAGCCAGTCATTGCAAAGTGCATTTGGACATCTTTTTTGAGAGGCCATGCATCTTAGTGCTTTTTTTGCATGCATTTTGGGAAAGAAAGGAGGAAGCCAAGATGCTGAGGGTTTTTTTCTTTAATGAGATTTATTGCCTCAGAGTGTCAATGGGCAAAGGTGTGTTGAAGGATGCATTAATGATTAAAGTAATTGAAAAAGGCCAGCTGATTTTTATGAAGTCCAGTAGTGAGCGATGGTATGGTCCCTGCGTCCAGGCAATATATGAAGCAGGGTTGCTCGGTGAAAGGCCTGCTACTTTCAGGTGCCAGATCCTTGTAAGCTTGAGAGCGGGGCAGTCCCACAGTAAGTGGTGAGTGTTGACTTCAATGTCCTCGCCCTAACACATAACGGACACCCAGGCTGTTCGATATGTAAGCTGTTTGGGTTACTACAGGCTAAGAAAGTTGAGAAACCCCTGTGGTAATGGTGATGTCTCGGTACTGAATCTCCTGTGAAGGTAGAGTGCTGGTGGCTATCGGAGTTGGCTGTTGTCATGAGACGCGAGCTCCGAGGCCCAGGAATCTGCCTTTTTATGCTCTGTTGTTTGTTGTTCTGCTGCTTTTTGAGCACTTAATTGTTGAGCTCTGAACGAGTACCTGTTGAGCTCTTATCGAGTGCATGTAGGAAAGGGACCCCTTCTGAACGTTTCGTTTTTCATTCAGTCTTTGCTTTTGTGCCAAGACAAAGAAGAGTGGACTAATGCTGTGAGCTTGGCTCTTCGTGGGCGTTTTCTTTCACTTGCCGTTTGTGGCATTTTTTAAAAATCAGTGCCGGTGTGTATTTGTGCCTTCCTGCTTGCCAAAACTTTTTATTTTCATTTTGTTCCTGGAGACTTGAATGTAAGGTGTACTGCTTAGTATGCCACCACTGTTTTCACTTGGTGTCCTTGTGTGGTATGGTGCTTTTGTTTTGGCACATTCTTTGTCTTGATGTGTTTTTAAGTACGGTGAAAACCTCCTGTGACTTCATTCTTTTTAAGCTACATATTTAGTTTTTATCTTTTTTTTACTGCTTCATTTTTTTTATTTTAGTGCATTTTTGCATGTGTGCAATTCATGTTCAGCTTTCTCCAGAGGAAAGGGTCTCCATTTGTTTTGTCCTATGTCTTATCGGACCATTCATGTTCATATAAAATGATGGTCTCCTGTTTTAGCCATGTGGTTATTAATCAGTATTGTTTCTATATGTTCTCTCGCATGTCTCATTTTGTTTTTACACGTGAAGTTGAGATAAGTGTACATTTCTTAGCTAAAGTTGAAAGTGTTATATTTTGGGATTATAAAGGGGGCAAAACAGTTTTTCATGCTAAATAGTTATGTGTTTAATACGAAGGCATTAAATTCTTGCAGTTTTTGATGTTAACATTTCCACTCATTAAGCATATAACTAATGCCAACATTTCTCTATAGCGTATGCATGTATATGTAAAGTAACTACCTATGAACATCCTCTTTTGTGCAGTGTTAAGCAAGCACTGTTTGTTGCAATCTGTATGATACATCGAGTTTGTTGTGCTTAGGCATGTGCACTGAAGTCAAGAGTGGTCACAGTTGGGATTCGTAGCTGTAAGCTTGTCAACTGTATGAATTGCATCACCTTTTTGGCTGACTATTACTATCTAATTTTGGAGGTGTTAAGAGTTAAATTTCACATGATGCATATTATATGTGAAATATGCCATGTGGTATGCACTTGACTTCACATCTTATGCACATCGTTCGCCTTTAATATGTGCCTTAACTGTGGTTAAACAAATCACACATGTTAACAGCACGACACACACATTATGGGAAGTGGCCTTTCTATGACTTCTGTTGTACGTTGTTTCATGAAATTAAGTTGCTGTTCACAGGTTTTAATGACCTGCTGTTCTTTGCTCTCATATACATGTTGGTGCTCTTTGGTGCAATGATATCACATTCGAAGCATAAGACCATTGCCTTTTTTATTATGCAATAAAGTTCCTTTATATATATTTCTAATTCCAGTGTCTTTAGTATCTCTTCTCATTGCATGTGCATCAACACAAAAATTCAAGTAGTGGACGTTATTTTGCCGTTAAAAAGACTATGTGGTTCTACTGCGTGTGCCTCTGGCTGGGTTTTACTCAAATGTGCGGAGGTGGCGAATTTTTGGGAGTTGTGACCAATATCAGATTTACTGACAGCACATTTGTGTTTCATGTAAAATGAACTGAAATACAATTGCGAGTCGCAATATACCAAAGAAATATGAATGAGTATTACAGTCGAGCCCACTTAAAACAAACCTGAAATTCACGCGGATTGCGTTTGTTGTATCCGAAATTCGTAGTAAGTGGACTTGCCCTAGTGTGGCCGGAAAGCACACTTGTACAAACGTGTAATTTATTTCTTTAAAAATACCAACAAGCCATGTTTGCATCTACAATACAGACACTATCAAGCCGCTTTCTATAAGTTCTCAACCGCTGTCATGTTCTGCTGGGTGAGACCTTTGCTGCGTACGAGAGTGATTGAAGAATTCATGGCAGATGGTTACAGTAGGTCGGCATCCTCACCTTCATTAATCTACAAAGTTGTACGGATGCAGAGACGAAGCTACTGTTACGCATGTGTCTGCGATCTGTGCGCTGCCTGCATGCGTCAGCAGTGCGGAAGGCGGAGCTTTGAATTGCACAGGCGACATGTGACCGGGTGGGCGGGGAGTGCCTTCCTCGACTGGTATTACAATGTCTCAAATCGCTGTCCTTGGTTGATCACTAGCTGTGTGCAGTAGCTTCGCTTTTTATGCTGCCCCTGTGTCGCGTTTGCCAGGCTTCTGCGTTCTGCAGTTTAGATGCTTTACCCAACCAGCACACGCGCATGCACCAATTGATTTTTAGCCTGTCGGGGCTCGCTTGGCCAGCGGTTAACCGCAATTTCAGTGTCGCCTTTTTTGTTTTTTTTTGGGGGGGTGGCACTTTATTTGGAGCACGTGTAGGAGCTGGGAGACTCTTCGGTCTCCATGCTGATGGGAAACTGGCATTTTTTGACAGCGGGAGCGAGTTTACGGCACTTCCTAGTTCTTTATAACCGAGTGGTACTGCCACGGTTGTTCGTTTATCTGAAACAGTTGCTAAAACTATAAAATTACCCGCTATCGATAAGACGAGACATCGGCTGCCTGCAACTCGAAACAAACAGCAGTAGGTTCGAGGGACGAATATCAGCATTTCCGCCATCGTTTGCATTTTCTTTGCTACGTGGAAATTTGGTTTTAAGATGACCTTAGCCTCATCGTCATTGCTACTTTGCGCTGGGCAGGAGCTGGTGGTACACGCGTCACCGATGAGGTAGGGGGGCTAGATCGCTGCTGACACGCACTGACGTCGCTGACGACATCATAAACAAAATAAAATTAAAACTGCACAAAATCAACTTAGGCGTTTAAAATATGAGTTATAGCTTAAATACTTGCCAACAATAATACAACTCTTTGTTTTGTTGCTATATATTTAGCGCAACTTTTTTTGAAGCGCCTGGGTTGAGCCGGCCTTCTCGCAGAAGTGCAAGATGTTTTCCGTCCGGAACGACGGTTCTAAGGCAGTTTGCCCATACGGAGATTGTGGTTACTGCGCTGAGATAGCACGCCGCGAGGGACGCACGCTGCTTTTTCTCGATGTCGAGCAAATGTACCCCATGCCGGGCTTCTTTTACTTCCCTTTTGGACCTGGGGCTTCCGGAACTACTGCTGGCCAACATACGATGCCTGTGTGAGGGAAACACGGTTGTCATGCACTTCAGGTCCTCGATCAGTCTTAAGGCTCCATCGCAGTGAAGAAAGGTCTGTGCCAAATGGTGCCCGTCATAGCTACTCGTAGCATCAAGCAAGGGCTGCTTAGGTCACACATCAGACAGCTGGTATGGGTGACAACCGCTGACTGCCGGGTTTAGCCTTCGCGCACGATCTAGTACTACTTGTGAAATCCTCCTAGGATCTACAGCGTTTGCAAAACATCTGCCAGAATGAGATTACACGTCCGACCACGAGGTTCAATTTCAGGAAGACTGTGGTTGTTAGAGTTCAGAGTTTTGGTGTCTGGCAGTGGAGGTTTGTGCTGAAAACCTGTGTGTGTCCTTTACGAGGCTAGGTCTTACAGGCTGCATTGCAGGTTCAGTTTTTCCTGTGTCGCCTAGGCCTCTAGGGGTAATCTGCGTGATGTGGTGAATCATACCCGCGTCTATGGCGTCAACCGCAGCCGTGGCCTGGCGGTTTCGACGTCCGCCTCGGCTGCGGGAGGTGGCAGGTTCGAAACCCACCAACAGGTACCCACCGAATGGTTACAGACGCTCCCCGACCTGGAGACCAGTTTGTTCATGGGGTGCAGTCCTGTCCTGGGGGAGGCTCCGTAGATCCCGCTATGTCATTTGGGGACGTACCCTGTTTTGAACAGCCGCCTAAAAAAGGTGGTGCGATATATGTTTCTGTGCCACCCTCGTGTTTGTCTCAGTAGCGTGCAACCATAAGCTTAGGAGAACCAGGGGCAGCCGATCTTGTGTACAGCTTTTTTCCTCCTGGTTTCCTTCATTTGATGTAAAGCAGTAGGCAAAAGTTACCAAATCTTGCGGCAGGCCAGGAACTTGGGCCCGCACACAGCTGGCCCACGAAAAGCGCTTAAACATTTGATTAGCTGCAAGAGTACAGACCTGAGAGAAAGAGGGATGGAGGGTGAAATACTTTATTCAGTGACTGATGTCCAAGCCAAGCTCTAAGCATTGGGTGGTGGACCCATCTGCCTTGGGGACAAAAATAAATGACCCCCCCCACCTCCAAGTTCCAAACTGTGCCGCACTAAAGTCACTGGAATTGGGAAAGTACCACGACTGCCGGAGCCGCGCTGCCGTCATATTTGTTACAGCGTAGCCTATACGCACCTGCGGTTGGACAAGAAATGGGCACATTTCTTATTAAAATTTCGGGCCACAAGTTTAATTAATAGCCCCGTACAGATTGTAGGAAAAGAAGTAAAAGCCAGAATTCAGTTTCTGTAAGGTTAAAATGAATTGTGCAGTGAAAAAGGTATATAACGAAAGAAATCACGAAATTCGTCGGTGGTATGTATTATGGGGTTAAACTAATATCCCTATGCTTAATAAAAAAATTATGCTGGCTTGGTGAAAAGTCGCGAAAATAGCATGCCCATTTATAATTGTAGCACTATGGCTTCCAAAATGAGCCTTTTCTGCTGTCACGTCTACAAGTCACTCGAACCCTACAATAATGTTTTAAAGTTCATGAGGGTTATTCTGCTTTTAAAGAGTGCATTGTTGGGCAAGTCGGTCAGTCATCATCGCCAAAGGGTACTGCGCACGCAAAAAAACGACATACAAGGAGCGCTTGTCGTGTAATCTTAATTCTCATCCTTGTTTGTGTGTGCACAGTACTCTTTGTTGATAGTTATTCTGCCCATATGAAATATATCTCATTCAACTCGGGTTTGGCTCTTCAAATTACTGTGTAGCAAATAAAATAAGGTTATAAAACGGGATATGGAGCAAATGCCCAAAGTGCGTTTTATTACTCCTTATGAGTACGCAATTTTGTGTGTATGCGTATGGAATGTGCAATTCCAAAGGAATTAGCATGCAGGAATAATTAAAATGTAATGAGCATTGAAGAGATTCCACAAGCTTATTTCCTGTTATATTTGCAACAGCTGCTAGCATAACGACGCTGTCGTACCCAACAATTGTGGACAAATGTATTTTTGAATGGGAAAGAGTTTATGAACGCGGATCTCCCGTCAGAAGGCTTGCATGTTTTTGCTATCGTCAAAAGCGAGCCTCATCTGTTTTCTATGCCAGTCTTAACTGTTCGATGCGTGCGATGGGAAAACTTTAAAAGAAAGGTATTTTGTTACACGTCCGAAGAATGGACCATTGCCTTCAATATTTCCATACCAGTACCTTACAATTTTCCAACATTTGAAATTTTTGTCTGATAATGTCGGACGTGTAGAAGCACATTTTGATTTTGCATTGACCTCCTTTGATTAGGCAGGAAGTGGTCTTGCAAAATAAAAACACGAGAAACTGGTATATTAGCCAGCTTCTAGCGCAGATAATAAATATTGCATGATTGCGTAGCGCGCTCCAAATCAGGCATGTTAAAATCTTCAATCGAAGACTGAACATATCTCGGTGCACAAAAAAAAATAATTGGATTTTGGGGAAAGGAAATGGCGCAGTATCTGTCTCATATATCGTTGGACACCTGAACCGCGCCGTAAGGGAAGGGATAAAGGAGGGAATGAAAGAAAAAAAGGAAGAGAGCTAGGTGCCGTAGTGGAGGGCTCCGGAATAATTTCGACCACCTGGGGATCTTTAGCGTGCACTGACATCGCACAGCACACGGGCGCCTTAGCGTTTTGCCTCCATAAAAACGCAGCCGCCGCGCTCGGGTTCGAACCCGGGAATTCCGGATCAGTAGCCGAGCGCCATAACCACTGAGCCACCGCGGCGGGTCACACAAAAAAAAGAAAAACATTAATTATGCACAGCAATCACGCAACTATCATGGTACATAATAGAGTCAGAGACTACTTTCTAAAATTTGCGGGGATTGTGCAACTAATACAGCAATCAAACAGATGGACGGTATAAATACTTAAGAAGTCTCTAATAACGGCTGACTGTTGGCAACATTGCACTTCAAGTCAGAATGCTCCAAACAGCAATCAAATAGATGGACGGTATAAATAGTTAAGAATTCTTAACTATCAGAATGCAGTCAGAATGCTAGATGTGCAATGTGGCCAACAGTCAGCCGTTATTAGACTTCTTAACTATTTATACCGCCCATCTGTTTGATTGCTGTATTAGTTGCTTCAAGTCAGAATGATATACGTCGCGTTTCTTGTTTTCACATATAAAAACCTCGCGACGAACTGGGTGTCTAAGAGAACAATAGTTTTTTTTTTCTGTACATAGGCGATCAGGTGAGAATCCGTCTACCATATTGAATTAACCTTAACTGTAAGGTGCACTGAGCGGAAACAAACACGTTAAACGTTGCGCGGCTGGCGACCGGTAGGTAAACAGTTCTATCGTAGCCGGACAGACGTACGGTAAATACGGTTACGCGTTGCCGTTGCTACTGCTACCAGGCTTCAAATATTTGCCGCGCGGTAACAGTTGCCGTAGTTACCGCGTTTACCGTACGGTGGGACTAAAAGACACTAACATACCGTGTTACCATTACCGCCAGTCCGCACGCGCTGAATGGTCCCGATACGGCAGGCGCGCGCGCCACTGCCGGGTACCTGGCGCCCACTGGCTCCCAAGAAGGTGATCCGCGCATGCGGACTGACGGCGCGCGGGCTCCCAGTAGTCCGGTAACGGTAACACGGTACACGGTGTCTGTTAGTAAAGGACAGGAACGCCAACAAAGTTCTGGGAAAAGAAGGTGTGCAAAAGCCGCTCAGTTCTTGAGTTCTGCCCGACTCTAGGTTTTTTCAAAACGCTAAGCGCGACGCAACACGCTCTGCAGCACGCCGCGCAGCCGTCTTCGAACTTCGGAACCGGCGACCGGAAAGCCGTGGGAACATTCATGGCGACGCGTGACCACAGGGAGCGAATCAGAGCGCAGAGAAAACGGATGCAGTACTTTCCCAGTTCCAGTGATTTTATGCCGCACTGCATGCGGACGCTACCTGACGATGCACTCCTGGTGTCTAGACCGGCGCAGAACTTGGAGGGGGGAGGAAGGGGGGCACAGTTACTTTTTTCCTCGACAGAACGTACAAGATTCATGACGGCTTGAGTTGGATGCGCGTCATGTGAGCCGCTTTGGGGAAAGGTCCAGCTTTAGATGTGGGTTATAGCGCCCTCAAGCGTGCTTCGCTTAGCCGTGGCTTTGGAGACTTAGGTAGTTGCGACTTTCCCCTAAGGTTTAAGTTTAGGATTATGCGGTTTAACGTCCAAAGCGACTCATGCTACGAGGGACGTCGTAGTGGAGGACTCCACTGAGCCACCGTGGCGGCTTTTTCACGAGGGAAGAGTCTTAACAGACGAAACGAAGAGATTGTTGGCCCCTTGCATGAAGATCGTGCCCCATCATGCACTGCGCCGAGCAGCCGCATAAAAACTCGTTAACTTGATTCGCGTTGGCTTCGGTATCTAACATCGTAATGGTTAACCAGTGGTTAAGCCAACGCTTTGGCTTGGCCGCTTGTCGTTATATGCCGCTGCCTATTTTTTTTCCCATTCCTAGCTTCATGCTTCCGAGCAAATTGTCTCTTGATCTATTTGGCTCTTTCATTTGTGAGGAACGGAAGATTCACTTCCTGGGTCATTTTAAACTGCAGCGAATGCTGTAGACTTTGCTACGACACGACGCTTGACACGACACGACGTTTGACCATCCGATGACCTCACACACACAAAAAAAAGGATGGCTGTTTTCTCACGCCTGGCTTGGTAGGGCCCCTTTGACTGGTCCCCAGCAAGAAGGAAGCCTGCGGCAGCGACCGACGATGGACAGACGACAGGGAAATAGGGTGAACGGCGCCTTCGAGTAATTAGCCGTGTCCGACAGGAGCCGGCCTCATCATAGAGAGCTCGCCGCAATTGAGGCCCGCGGCGCCGCACGCATCACCTGTGTTTTTCGGAGACAGGGAGCCGCTTGCCCAACGCTTCCACCTCTGTAGGAAATAGCAGAGGACTTGCGATTTCTCCTCGCCCATTCCCACGGGTGACTCCGCTTGCTATGTGCTGTGCAACTTTTCCCATCTTGGAGAAATGTGCCCCGTGTTGAATTGGCCACCGCCTGATGAAGGGGCGGAACCTTAGGTGATTTAAGGAGCGTGTCGAGTGAGAAAGGACGCTCTGGGCCCTGGCGACATGGCTCATCCAGTCGCTCGACGCATGAACTCTTAATTTTTGACTGCTTTTTCCTTAAATATGTAAATAAGTTTTAATAATAATAATAATCGGTTTTTGGGGGAAGGAAATGGCGCAGTACCTGTGTCATATATCGGCGGACACCTGAACCGCCCCGTAAGGGAAGGGATAAAGGAGGGAGTGAAAGAAGAAAGGAAGAATTAGAGGTGCCGTAGTGGAGGGCCCCGGAATAATTTAGACCACCTGGGGATCCTTAACGTGCACTGACATCGCACTAAATAAGTTTTTCCAAATTGCTATTAAACCCGCCTGTTTTTGTTTCCCCAAAACTTCAAGTTCCATCTTTCCTCAGCCCGAAGGCTCGGACACGGTACCCAAATGAGCCCGGGTTCGAGTTAGGCCCTGCGTCCGCGGCAATTTACGAAGATTCCAGCTGTCCTTGCATTCTTGCAGTGTCGCGCAAGAAAAAGTGAGCATATCGGTAGATTACTTTTAGGAGATTATGTCAGTTTTTTCTGCGCTAATATATTTTTGCAATGCGCAAAATTGCTTCCCTAATTTCGTCGTTCATCTTAAATCCGCGCGCAGCGTGAAAGAAACTGCGACATTTCACTGACTTATTAGGTTTCGGCGAATCAGAAGTTCCCCAGTGACGCTGACGGAGTGGTGTAGAACCGAAACAAAGCCGTACTGCGATTTTCTTGTTGAAATGGACGCGCTAGACCTCTGCAGGGTGGGAACTTTGGTTTTCACCCCTTCGGGGCTTTAGAGGGCCAGTCGCATCGCAATCCTCGTGGCCTGCGCATTTTTGCAAAAGCCTGTACGCCAGCACCCGCCGCGGTGGCTCAGTGGTTAGGGCGCTCGGCTACTGATCCGGAGTTCCCGGGTTCGAACCCGACCCCGGTGGCTGCGTTTTTATGGAGGAAAAACGCTAAGGCGCCCGTGTGCTGTACGATGTCAGTGCACGTTTAAGATCCCCAGGTGGTCGAAATTATTCCGGACGTATTAGGATCCATTGCTCTGCATACTTCCAGAACGCTTTGCGACTTGTCCGCCAGGGGACGACGCTGTGACGTAGCGAAGGAAAGAAACTGTACAGACAATGAACTTGTGGAATTTGTTATTTTAATAATGACGTAACAAAAAGAAAAAAAAGGCTTGTTCCCCAGCGACACATTTCTCGTTTGAATTAACAGGATCACAGCTTACTCGCTTTGGCCACAGAGCGAGTCACACTTTCAGCCACGCGCTTTTCCAGTCAGCTGCCAGTGATGAAGCAAGCAACAAGTACCATCTCGACAATTTCAGCACTCTTGGACACCCGCCTTCGTCACCGTATCCCGCAAAGTAAAGCTAACAAACACAGCTTCCAATTAGCACTTGTTTTAACAGGGGTTGATACATTCGCAGCAAAGTTCCTGTACCCAGCTTCGTCTTATGCTGCCGTCCAGCCAATACTGCTATCAGGCAGGAGGGAGCGTTGAGAAAACGGTGGAACAGGCGCCACATATGCTTCAGATCAGCTTTTGACACACACAGCCGAAGCGCTCCAAGATACAGGAAGGCAAACAGACGACGGTGAGTGATTCCTCGCATTAAGGCCTTGTGAAGATAACCTTGCCGCGCATGAAGGTATTTGCAATGGAATAGTGGCACAGTGAATGACACGAGGTGTATGTGAAAAAAAGAGAGAAAAACTGTACAGAACTCCACACTTCGCTCCCTTCTAGCCTTCATTAACCGATGCGCACAGTGAAGGTGCTCCCGTTGAAAATCACAATACTGAAGACGTATTTTTATTAATGCAATAAGTGGTGATGTGCACACAATCACGCTTGTTCTTGTGTATAC